>OX418227.1:11752746-11842746 GCA_948455865.1 Conomelus anceps | reverse complement strand
AATATTAATAGTAATAATAACTTAATTAAAAAAAAAAAAATAATAATAATGATTTGCAGTAGACACCGTTGAATAGAATCAATAATAACAATAACATTAATGGATGACTAATAGCTGTAATTAGATGAGTGAACTTTCACTGGTTTTACCCGCGACAAAATTAACACCTAGATTTATACGCTAGACATGTAACGGAGTATTGCGGTGATAAGTGAAAGTTTGTTTACATTTCACAAATTGGAACATTGTTAACGGACACAATACGACCTTGAATCAGTTCTATACTGTTGTACATTATTTTCATTATAACTGTTACTAATATTATTATTGTTATTATTATCAATATTATTAATATTATAAATATTATTAATATTATTATTATTATTATTATTATTATTATTATTATTATTATTATTATTATTATTATTATTATTATTATTATTATTATTAATAATAATAATTATTATTACGCTAACTACATTATTATTAATATCATTAGACATAAAACTCCCAAAGTGGAAGACGCTGAGTAAAGATGGTTCATTTTTTGGACTTGTTCTTCTTGTTTGCCCACCAGCCTTTCATTTATTGTGCGAATTCAGATTTTCTCTCTTCACTCCATTTTGTTCCGACTCTTGGAGGTTTTGTCTCTGGTATAACTTCCCATTTATAAAGTTTTATTCTGAAGTTTTTTCTATTGTAATTGTCATTGTTGGTTATTTTGGCCAGTACTAGGTCTTTTTTAACATTTCGTATCCATTCTCCTACATTTACAAGTGACGCTACATAGTTTACAATTCTTTTTGTTAGTCTATTGTCTGGAAGCCTCAAGATGTGGTCATAAAATTTAAGGCGTCTTTTCCTCATATCTGTCTCTATATTAGAATTTTCTTCAACTTTGGACGTTCTCTGTAATCTATATCCGTTTTCGCTACTCCTTGGTCCAAGGATTTTCCTAACTATTTTTCTTTCTTCCTTTAATATTACTATTATTATTGTTAATAAAAGTTAAAATTAGGTTCATAGGGTAACCACCAGAATAAGGTGATGAAATTCACTGTTCTACTTCTATTCTCACAATATATGTATAAATTGTTATGCTTGTGTCTGTATACTGTACTTATGTTATTGATTTTGTCATGTAAAAGTGAGATAATAAATAAATAAAATAGAATAAATTATTATTATTATTATTATTATTATTATTATTATTATTATTATTGTTATTATTATTATTATTATTATTATTATTATTATTATTATTATTATTATTATTATTATTATTATTATTATTATTATTATTATTATTATTACTACTACTAATACTATAATTATTATTTTTTATTATCATTTTAGACTCGCCATCTCTTGACCTGACTTTTTTCTTCAGAGTAATTTATTAACAATTCAGCACGCAAGTTCAGTAAAGAAGCCGGTTTTTTTTTGCATTTCCGGTTCTATTTTTTATCCCATTTATTTTGAACGGGGAACGGCTCCAGACTTGATGCCGATGCTATGGAATTAACCCGATTATCATCTTGAACTGCATTCAGCACGTGGGCTAGAATTATTGCAGTATGCATCCCAGTATATCTATGTAGAGGTGTAATAGTTGCAGCCTGTGTGTGTAATTTGTGCATATATAGCAATCAGCGTGGGCTTCTGAAGGCTGATTTTCCTTCTACGTTCAAAGAAAAATGTTTTTTAAAGATCTTTTTCAGAAAAAATAGACATAGTTGCCCACGCTGTTCTAGATCTTTGATGTTAAGCCACCATGCTGTAAGTTCTACTTGAAGTGAAAATTAAAGGGAAACACTACAAGATAATTTCAGGATTTTATAAAATTTACAGGATGTATGCTGCTTTCCAAAAGTTTCTGACCAACATTATTCTCTTATGTCCAATGCATCAATAATATTGACAGATTATTTACTAAAATAGTATTGTTATAATTATCACAGGCTACACTATAATAATGAATAACAAGACGAAATTGTCACAACCACATTTATTAAAAATATTGAGAAACTAGTTTCGCTTGTTATACCATTATCAATCTCAATCAAACGAAAACTAAAGTACAGAGTAGTATAATATAAACTAAACATGGAATGGTACTATTGGCTAAGGGAGAAAGAGGCTGACCTTCATTGAAGATTGTGATTGGCTGAAGGCCATAACAAGTAACGCCCCCTGGTGGGAGGAGTAACAATCAAAAATAAGAGTCAAATCAAGATCCAAAAACCGTGAACATCTAGAAAGCAACAAATAAGGAAAAATGCCCATACGGCTAGAATTGAATCAAATTAAAATTAAAAAATTAAATGCTCACTGAAATGCAGTCAAGGTCAACCGAGAAAGACACGAAAGAGCCGTTTTTTAAATGTAGGCTGTAATTATTATGAAACCAAGTTAGCTGTATTGAATTGGTTAAAATAAATTTGGTCATTTCACTACTATTGGAATCGTTTTTTACCAACCTAGTTATCTCCAAAGCTTCTAAAATGTTCAAGTGTCTGCCTTTCCCAATCAAATGCAGAAATTCAACGTTTTTTCAGCCTTGAACTTGTGCCCATTAATAATGAGATGTTCTGCAAAATTTGAATCTCCTTTCTGGTTTTTCCAATCCCTGATATGTTCATTTATTCTACATTTGATACTTCTACCGGTCTGACCCACATAACAAGCATTACAATCCCAGCAATTCAATTTATAAATCACACTTTCATCCCAGATATCAATTTTGTCTTTACTACACTCGAACAAACTCTTTAAAATAGGTTTGGTTTGAAAAGCTACATCAAAACCGTTTTTTTCAATTCTTTCCCTAATTTATCAGATACTGGGCCAAGATAAGGTACCGTTATCCATGACCTTTCTCCAGTATCAGTTACAGCACTGATTGCTAGTCTCCTACTTATTTTATTTAAAATTTTGTCAACAATGGTCTCCTCATATCCATTTGTCATATCCATTTCATTGAAATATCTTTCATAACAGCTTAGGTAGAATAGACAATAAAATAGCAATTAAATTAAGAGTCCAATAAAATGAAATAGAATAAACAATCAAATCTGCCATAATGTAAAAACGAATCTGTCAAATAGAAAAATTTGAATGAAATTAGTGTAACTAAGGAGAAGAATGCAACTAATTTTCTCCGTAATTTATTTCTCGTGCGAATAATAAAGACACTGAACGTCGTCTACTAAACATACACAATTACACATATATTAACGCAACACTGACCTCACTACACATAAAACAAGGTACAGAACAGGTCCTCCTATTTATGCACACTTTAAAAGTATTCAGTTTCTTCATTATGCTATCATTATATTCACTATAATAAACATACTCACACACCTACACAATAATTGCCCAACGCACTCACACTCACCTGCAACCGCGCGCTGTGTAGGCAGTTCAATTCGATTGCATGAATTTGAAATTATGCAGAAAACACGTTTCGTAGAATATATAGCTACATATTTATCGAGAGGAATATGCCTATATACTGCTGCAAGCAATATGGCCGCGTGCATGTTCAATTTTATTGCAGTTTGAGACATAAGTTATGGCCGAAAATGTATAATTAACGTCCAGTCTATCATTATTCACTTTGTACTCTTGAAACTTTGCATTACACTACGTTTTTACACCCGTAGATAATCAGTTGTGGGTTGGGTATACGAATAAGGGTGAAAATGAAAAAGTGTGTGTGTGAGAAGAATAGAAAGAAAAGGGAGAGAGAATGATAGAGGGGTAGGAAGCGAGAGAGCGGAGAGAGGGGGAGTGAGAGGAGAGAGTGACAGGGAGGGAGAGAAAAGAGGGAGAGAGTGAGAGAAAAAACTGAAAGAGAGAGTTCGAAATGGGGTTGAGAGTGAAGGGAAAAGTGAGAGAGAGAGTGTGATAGAGAGTGATTGATTGATGGAGAGAAAGAGAGAGAGAGAGAGAGAGTGAGTGTGAGCGAGAGGGAGAGAGAGAGTGTGAGCGAGAGTGAGAGAGAGAGTTTGAGCGAGAGTGAGAGAGGAGAGAATTGAGTGAAAAAGAGTAAGAGAGCAGAAAGAGGTGAAAGAGAAAGTGTGTGAGAGAGAGAGACAAGAGATAAAGAGAGATAAGATAAAGATAAGATAAAATTACTTTATTTACGTAAATTTACAAAATATAACTGTGACTGATTAAAAAAAATATTATTAACAACACAATAAATAAGAAAATGAGAACAAGTTTGGATATTAACAATAAAATTTTTGTGAAGCATTTACGTAATAAGGGTCTTTACTTTACGAAGTCTGGACAAAAATTCGTCCATTCAAACTTAACCTTGATAACTTCGAACTGCGAGTCTATATAATTAGTGGTAATAGAATAAAATTTGAGTACAAATTGAAAAAGTTAAAAGTGATTAAAAAGAGAGAGAGAGAGAGACAAGAGATAAAGAGATAGAGAGAGACAATAGAGAGAGAGAGAGAGAGAGAGAGAGAGAGAGAGAGGGAAAGAGCGACGGGACAGACGAGGATAAAGAGAGAAGAGAGGAGAATGGGAAAGAGTTGATAAGGAAATGCGATAAGGAAATAAAAAAAAATGACACAATTTTTCGACATTGAACAAGTATCATAATTAAGTGCGAAGGATTTGCTACAGAATAAATCTTACTGAAGAGTTACAACTGTTACTGCAGACCTGTACAGTGCACAGTAATTGGATTATAGAGAACGATGAAGTGTTCAGGGAGTGTGCTAAGAGTTGTATTATACTATATAGAGTGTTTGTGAAAAACTACAATACAAAACTCGCAGGACATGTGGCTTATGAATAAATATTTCCAAAATTTGATTTCTAGAAGATTCAGGAGCAAGTTTTTGAGAAACACAGAATGAAATAAGAACTTGAAGATTGGATTTAATGCAACAGGTAGCCGTCTGAGCAAGATGAAAGTTTTTGAAATACATAGAATCAAATGAGAGCTTTCAGCCCAGATTCAATCGACAGATGGCCGTCTGAGAGAGAAACAGGTTTTTGAATTATATAGAATGCAATTGGAGCAATCACACGGTCGACAAAAAGTGAAGCAAATGCCTAGAATCAAATGCATTCAGACGGATTCGATGCAACACGTAACCATCTAAGCGAGAAGCCGGATTCATAAATACACACAATCAAATAGGAGCTTTCACACTGGATTCAATGCAACAAAAGCCCGTCTGAAGGATAAGCAGTCTTTTAGAATACGAAGAATTAAATAGGAGATTTCACACATGATTCAATGTAAGAGGTAGCCGTCTGAGCGGTAAGCAGGTTTTTAAAATACATAGAATCAAATGGGACCTTTCACACAGGATTCAATGCAACAAGTGGCCGTCTGGAAGGAGAGCAGGTATTTGAAATACACAAAATCAAACAGGAGCATTCACACTGGATTTGAAGCAACAGTTGGCCGTCTGTTTAAGAAGCAGTCTTTTGAAATACATTGAATCAAATAGGAGCTTTCACACTGGATTTGATGAAACAGGTCAGATAGTAACAGCAGCTTTTTGAAATACATTGAATCAAATTGGACCTTTCACACAGAATTCGATTCAACAAGTAGCAGTCTGATAGTGATGGCATCTTTTTGGAATACATACAATCAAATAGGAGTAGCATGTATTTGAAAAACATAGAATCCAATAGGAGCTTTCACACATGATTCGATGCAAAAGGTGGTCGTTTGACCAAGAAGCAGTCTTTTAAAATACACAGAATTTAATAAGAGCCTTCACACTGGATTCGATGCAACAGGTCTGAGCAAGAAGCAGTCTTTTAAAATACACAGAATCTAATGGGAGCTTTCACACGGGCTGAAATGCAACAGGTAGCCGTCCGAGCGAGTAGCAGGTTTTTGAAATACATAAAATCATACGGGACCTTTCACAAAGGATTCGATGCAACAAGTAGCCGTCTGATAGTGAAAGCAGCTTTTTGAAATACATAGAATCAAATGGGACCTTTTACACAGGATTCCATATAACATGTGGCCGTCTGATAGTAAGAGCAGCTTTTTGAAATAAATAGAATCAAATGGGAGCTTTCACACTGAATTCGATGCAACAAGTGGCCGTCTGTATAAGAAGCAGTCTTTTGAAATACACAGAATCGAATGGGAGCTTTCACACATGATTCAATGCAACAGGTGGCCGTCTGAGCGAGAAGCAGTTTTTTCAAAAAAAAAGAATCAAACAAGACCTTTCACACAGGATTCGATTCAGCAAGTGGCCGTCTGATAGTGAAAGCAGCTTTTTGAAATACATAGAATCAAACAGGACCTTTTACACAGGACTCGATGCAACAAGTGGCCATCTGTTGGATAGTAATAGCCGTTTTTTGAAATACATAGAATCAAATAGGAGTATTTACATTGAATTCGAAGCAGCATTTGGCCGGCTGAATAATAAGCAGTGTTTTGAAATACACAGAATCAGATGGAAACTTTCACACATAATTTAATGCAACAGGTGGCCATCTGAAAGAAGAGCAGGTTTTTGAAATACATAGAATCAAATATGAGCTTTCACACTGGATTCGATGCACTAGGTTGCTGACAGATAATGAAGCAGTTCTTTAAAATACTAAGAATCAAAAGGCAGCTTTCGCACGGGATTCGAAGCAACAGGTGGCCGTCTGAGCGAGAAGCAGTCTTTTGAAATACATAGAATCAAATGGCAGCTTTCATACGGAATTCAATGCAACACGTCTACAGTAATGTATTTCAATAACCTGCTTCCCGCTCAGACACCTGTTGCATTGAATCTCTTGTGAAAGCTCTCATTAAATTATGTGTATTTTAAAAGAGTGCTTAGACGACTTGTTGCATCGAATCCTGTGTGAAAGGTTCCATTTAATTCTATGTATTTCAAAAACCTGCTCTTCTTTCAGATGGCCACCTGTAGCATCGCTTCCAGTATGAAAGCGCCCATTCAATTCTATGTATTTGCAAAACATGCTCTTACTATCAGACGGCTACTTGTTGAATCGAATTCTGTGTGAAAGGTCTTATTTGATTCTATTCATTTGAAAACCCTGGTTTTTGCTCAGACGGCTACCTGTTGCATTGAATCCCATGTGAAAGCTCCTGTTAATTTCTTTGTATTTCAAAAGATTGCTTCTTATTCGGACGGTCACCTGTTGCATCGAATCCGGTGTGAATATACCTATTTGATTCTGTGTATTTCAAAAACCTGCCCTTCTTTCAGACGGCCACCTGTTGCTTCAATTCCAGGGTGGAAGCTCCCTTTTGATTCTGTGTGTTTCAAAAGACTGCTTAATGCTCAGACGGCCACTTGTAGCATCGAATCCTGTGTGAAAGCTCCCATTTGATTCTATGTATTTCAGAAGCCTGCTCCTCGCTCAGTTGGCCATCTGTTGTACCCAATCCAGTGTGAATGCTCCCATTTTTTCTAGGTATTTCAAAAACCATATAGATTTGCTTTACTATGAAGATTATTCATTTGGGTAGGGAAGTGATAGCCGTGAGCCGTAGCGGGTATCTGTTCAATCAGATTAGACAAGCTCATCTGGGCCCCTCTTTGTAAGGGTGAGCGATTGGATTGGCCTGCAAAGACTGCTTTTTGCTGTATAATCACTTCCCGGTGGTTTGGAACCCACCAAAAATTGTAGGTCCACCATGTTTCCAATAAAATGGCTCAAGCGGCGTGGTGGTGGAACTACCGGTAAGGGTCTCCCCACCAACAAAAGCCATACGATATGCATTTACTTTTTTCTGAGTTTACAGAATAGAGGATGCTAAAATCTACGCTAATACTCTGTTAACTCTAAAAAATAAGATAATCATTTCTAAGTCACGCTTGCTCTGCTACAAAGTATAAAATTAACTAAAAAAAGGGGTTAAGTACATGAGAGCCTTACCGTTTACCGGTAAAAGAAATTTCACCAGAAACAAAGGCGTCTGATTGGTCTCTTCAAATCCATAACCTTCAATGATTTTTTGAAAATATCAATCAGACGCGTTATTTTCCGGTGAAATTCCATTTGCTGGTAAACGGTAAGGCTCTCATGAACATTTTTTGTAATGTGGAATTTCCAATTTCTCGATCAATACCCAGGCATGCCTGGATAGATCACGTCATGGTATACAAAACTTGCTTAAGTTACAAATTACAAAAAACTTTGTTCCTTGGTTGTAAATTGTAAACCAAGTATTGAAAAACATAATGGTCAAGTTCATGGGAGCCTTTACCGGTAACCATTGCCGGTAGCATCTGATTGGTGTATTCAAATTTTTCTACATCATAAATTTGAATAGATGCCACCGGTAAGTTAACATTTACCAGTAACCGGTAAGTTAACATTTACATGGTAACCGGTAAGTTGACATTTACTTGTAACCGGTAAGTTAACATTTACGGGAACCAGTCAGTTAAAATTTACCAGTAACCGGTAAGTTAACATTTACCGGTAACCGGTAAGTTTACTTTTACCGGTAACCGGTAAGGCTCCCATGGACTAAACCATTGTCACCATGAAGTTGATGAATAGGATTTCCTTCTTTGTTATTTGCAGTTTTGTTGTAAAAAAATACTTCATCATCAACTGATCATAAAATAATGTCTTGAATTCATTTTATTATTATTTTACAATAAGTTGATGAGTGAAAATACCTTTCAAAAACAAAAATATTGCCTGTCAATTTATTATTGGCAGTGCGCGGAAGACAAACATTTTGTTCTGTCTACACAGCATATCAAGCGGCTGTACAAGGGACTAGTCATTTTTCATGACAAAATATATGAGAACATCCCACAGCATAGAGTAGTAACAATTCTTGTTAGTGGTGTTGATATTGTGGTAGGGAGGACACCATTTGTAAGACTGTCGTTTTGACCAACCTAGTAAACAAAGGTGGTTCAGTCACATCTAGCCAGGTTAGGTTAGGTTTGGTTATGCAGTTATGGCTGCGTTAGCAGTAGGTCGATCAAACTGTTAGGTCGTCCTGAAGGATACCACCCATTGTGGTAGATATCCATAACAAATAATACAGATGTTGTCACAAGCATTGAATCAATTTACATTCGTGATACTTTAGTTTAAACAGTCACATCATTGTCTATTCTTGTTGATAATGGGCGTATCTAGTGTCAGCCAATGACAGGCCTTCAACGTGCAGTACCACCAATGAGAGGCTCCCAATCTGTGAACCAATAGTATTAGTCCAAGGAGGTATTTATATTGAGCTACTCTGAATTTTAGTTTGATAGAGATTGACAATGAAGTGACAGTCGAAATTATAGTATCTGTAATGTTAATTTAATGTAGTAGTGGTGACATGTGTGTTATTTGTTTTAGTAGTGATTAAGTGCTGACATGCATGAGACAAATTCATACAACTGCCAAGAATGAGTTGACAGGCTATAACAAATAAGCTTTAGTCTGATAGATTGACAATGACATGACAGTCGAAACTATAGTATCAAATGTTAATTAATTTAGTAGCTGTGATATCTGTATTATTCGTTGTAGTAGTAGTGCTGACATGCGCGAGACAAATTAATACAACTGCCAAGAATAAGTTGACAAACTATACAAGATTAATTAAGTAGTAGTGCTGCAATGCGCGAGGCAAATTCATACAACTGCCAAGAATAAGTTGACAAACTATACAAGATTAATTAAGTAGTAGTGCTGCAATGCGCGAGGCAAATTCATACAACTGCCAAGAATAAGTTGACAAGCTATACTAGATTAATTAAGCAGTAAAATGTAAGATGTGGATGAGGTGAAGATAATTATTGAAAACAATGAGTTCAATGTGATAACATTTATTTTATAAGATTTTTCTGCAAATACTCATATCCAGCAATATTGTAACAACAAGCCTTATATTATTATTACTACAGATTGCATTTTATTAGAATATATTTTAGTACAATATATTCAAACAACTACTGTACAATATGAAATCAATCTTCACAAAAAATATATATATGCAATCCACCTTCCATATATATAATAATTATTATACTTTCTGCAAATAAATCAAATTCAACTCTATACACATTATTAATATTTGAGATCATGAGTAATACATCACAGGTGATAATCGAATTATAAAAATTATCAACTAAACAATTATTTATTATTTATACAAAAAAGAAGAAGAAACAAAATACATCAAACAAACACATCAACTAATGTTGTTTTTGTATTTTTTAAATTTATGTTCTTTGATTTCAAAATAGAGACCAAAGTTCAAAACAAGAGAGATCAGGCAATACCAGCCATACACTGTTTCCAAACCAAAACTTTTTTAAACCAAAATGAAAAATAAAATAATTTTTTAATGGAAAACAATCTTATTATTGTAATTTTTGACATTGTTTTATTTAGTACAGAAAAGTGAGTGTTATGCTTCATAGAGTAGGCTACTTAGATAAAAATCATATTTGAAACAAAACAGCTCCCAAAAAATAGTGCCTTTAATTAAACACTTTCAATTACAAGATTAATTGTATCAAGTAATAAAAATTGACAATTTTTATATAGTACAAAAACGTGGAAATATTATGCTTTCGAGTATTTAAAAAAGCAAGGGAACCTTCAATAATAAAAAATAGTTGAAATATTTCCAAAATCTATTAATTAAACACTTTCAACTATAAGAGCTTGGAAAAAGCAAATTTAATGTAACTAGAGAGATAAAAGATTAACACTACCTGTGAAACGGTACAGCAATTTATTACAAAATTACAGTATTTTAAATTTTAAATATTCATTAGATGGAGAAAATATATAGAAATTTAATAAATTGGGAGATCCCAACGATAATTACCGTACACTAAAAAAAAACACTGATAAATACATTGAAATTAGAAAAACTATTGGGATTCACTTGTAACTTGAAAAATCATTTCTGAGACCCGATAATAATGGTACTTGAAATTAGATGGAAAATTCAAACAAAGTTCAAATTATAAGAACTAATAATTATGCAAATCAAAAATACAATTCAGCTTTTTCAACTACTACCACATAGAACCTTCAAATAAACTACAATCTTGTAAATAATATTATTAGTTTGAACAAAAACTAGTAATGCAGCACAATTAAAGTAATTTACCCAAAGTATGACATTCAAAAATGCTGTCAAAGCTATGACTAAATAGCCATTAGTAATCATCTACATTGGGTAGTATTACATTGTTAAAATTAGACTATTTACAGAATTAAATGAGTAACAGATATGAATAGTTTATTAGAAGATTAAATTCTGGAATTGTTAGGATTTATTTAGTTATTTTTTTCGAAGTTTCTTTATTTAATATTATAAAGGCTTTGAAATGGTATCTATTGCTGAGGAAAACTTTTTTCTTCAATTGTTTTGTGAAATATGGGGGTCAAAGTTGAAATTTTTCTGTTTTGGAGGCAACTGATCTCACAAGTGATTTTAAACTTTTGATAGATTTTCCATAACTAAGACACATCAAGGAATAAAATGGCATATTTTTTACTCAACTCTAGAAATTAGTTTTTTCAAACTACATTTTAATTAAATAATAAATTATTTAATTAAAATGTATTTTGAAAATAATTAATTATTTTGAAAAAAGTATTTGTTATTTTGAAATAAAAATATGTTATTTTATTCCTCAAGGTGTCTTAGTTAAGGAAAATATATCAAAAGTTTAAAATCACTCACAGGTAAAATCATTTGCCCCCTAAAAAAAATTATTTTGAAAAAACTATTTATGTTGAAATAAAAATATGTCATTTTAGTCCTCAAGGTGTCTTAGTTAAGGAGAATTTATCAAAAGTTTAAAATCACTCATAGGTGAGATCATTTGCCCCCCGAAACAAAGAATTTCAACTTAGAAACCATATTTCACAAAATAATTGAAAAATCTTTCCCTCACAGCAATAGGTAACATTTCAATATAAGAAACTTCGAAAACAAAATATGACCAAAAGTCCTGCGCACAGCCTTGAAGGACATTGACAGAAACATAAAGAGCTCATATAAACATGCCTCAAACATGGCAAGGTGGATTTACCCATAAGGGTCTCCCCACCAGTAAAAGCCATACTCTTATTATTATTATTAGCTCATATAAATCGATAAATGCTGCTAAAGCTACAAGGAAATTTGAAGTTAATTATGATAAATGATACAGTATTGATACAATTCCAAAATTAATTTTAATAAAAATGACACTTAAACATTATTCATATCTGTTTAGTGTTAAATTGAAACTGAACAAGTCAGTTTGACATATATGCCTGTATTTATGAACGTTCCTTCAGTATCTGTTGACTGAAGGGACTCTTAAAATTATTATATAAGCACATTACATTTCAAGAAACTCTTGAAATTCCTATACAAGCACATTACATTTCAAGAAACTCTTGAAATTCCTATATAAGTAAATTACATTTCAAGAAACTCTTGAAATTCCTATATAAGCACATTACATTTCAAGAAACTCTTGAAATTCCTATATAAGCACATTACATTTCAAGAAACTCTTGAAATTCCTATATAAGCACATTACATTTCAAGAAACTCTTGAAATTCCTATATAAGCACATTACATTTCAAGAAACTCTTGACATTCCTATATAAGCACATTACATTTCAAGAAACTCTTGAAATTCCTATATAAGCACATTACATTTCAAGAAACTCTTGAAATTCCAATATAAGCACATTATATTTCAAGAGTCCCTTTCAAGTTTCTCTTGACTCGAGGGACTCCTGAAATGCCTATATAAATACATCAAAAGAGTCCCTCAAGTCAAGATACACTGAAGGACGTTCACAAATACGTGTCTTAGACTATAATTATATGATTGAACAAATTCTTGTGTATGAGTTTGAAGATAAACAACGTGTAAAGTGAGGAAATACATCAAAATTGGCCTAAGATAGAAAACAAAACATTTTCTTGGCCTTAATAAAATCAGAACCTAGTCTCTCAATAATCTAGATGTAGAAAGCTTGACTTATGACTTCTGAGAGCTCTGTATTTATTATTCGCCTTTGGTTACAATGAGATTAAGGGTTGTTAATAAATTAATATATTATTGATATTCTTTGGGTTATTCCCAGGGCTAAGAGATCAGAATGTGTGTTAACAAAAAAAAAAAAAAAGATTAAGGCAGTCACTGGAGATCATAGTAATTATCATCAACGTCATCATCATCAACATAATCATCCAGTAGGCCCATTCTACAGAAATTACTTCATAATAATATCATCATTCATGAAAAATAGAAATTGGGAATCCGTTATTTTTTTAGAAACAGACAGGTTTATGATACACTGTACTTGACAAAAGTTAATTTGTTAGAAAAATGTACATAATTCATGAAAAGTACAAATCGAAAATGTACGTTATTTTTGTAAAGTAAACAGGCTTATAATATGCTGTACTTGTCAGTAGTTGAGTTTGCAAAAGTTAGTGAAATAAGAAAAGATTTGTTCACTTCAAAAACAAAAGCCATTTTTTCCTCTAGATGGGCCCCCCTCCCACCACCCAAGCTAAGCAGAGAGAAACCTCTTTCAATATTGACAAATTGTTGAAAATATATAGATGATAAAAAATTTGATAGTATTCGATCAATTTTTATTTATATATTTATGTTGGAACAACATAAAATGACAGTAACAAGTGGGAAATTGATGAACATTTTAAAAAATTGATACATATTTGAGAAAAAATCGAGAGAATTTCAACTTGAAATTTTTGTGAGAAATATTTTTTTAAATATGAAAGAATCTGATAGTGTTCATTCAATTTTTATGGATTTCTATGCTTAAACAACATAAAATTAGAGTAACTTATAGAGAATTGACAGCAAATTTTCAATAATGGATACAAATTATTTGAAAAGTAAAAAAAAGAAATTTATTTAAATATTTTTGTAAATTTAAAAAAAATTGACATGTATGAAAACATTTAACTAGCTTCATTCAACAGTAAATGCTTTCTTGAAATTTAAAACAATATTGGAGTAAATTCAATTTTCTTACTTCAATATGTATTGTTTAAGAAATTTAACACAATATTCGAAGAAATTTTCTTGAAAATTTTGAAATAACCATCGTTTCTACACTGGAAGCATTTCAAATTCAATCAGCTCAAAAGATACCAAAACAAAAACTTGAAACCAACAAGAGATCAAAGTGAAAAATGTCGATAAATATATTAATATAAATTTTCATCTTTGTAGTAGATTTATACAAAATATATATATAAACTCAATATATCTTAAAACTACAAACACCTAAGAAATTTACTCTCTCTTTTTTACAATATTAATAATTTTTGACTAAACACAAGAATGTATCTACAGATTATTTTAGCTTATTCTCATCTGGACAAAAAACAAACTTTGTACATACTAATTTAAATTTATGCTTTGAAAACTGAGATCGCAGTTGAAGAAACAATATTAGTATGAATTCTAGTCTAACATTAGTATATTATTACAATTCAAAGGAAGTATTAGATAGGTAAGATGATTTAGAAGTTTATGAAATTGTATTCTAAATGTAAATGTTTAGATTTTTTATCCTAAATTTGAAAGTTATTAAAAATTTTATTCTTAATTTGAAACAGAAGCATAAACAATATACAGCAATGAATCCTGCTCCTGGCTAAAAATTAATCTAGAATTTTATAAATCAATTAAACATAAAGAAAATGATTATCATTTATCACGTATGATTGAAATATGTATTTTGAAGTCTAAATACAGCTCCAATAAACTAAGAATCGAGAAAAAATTATGATCAACTCATAAAAAACACTGTTATTAATAATTTGACAATTTCAGGGCACAGACTCCCCTCTCTAACATTATACTTAACAAGTAAAACAAGTATTAAAACCAAAATATGACCAATTTTTCAACGTTAATTTGGAGTGAAATATAAGTTTTAGGAAAAAATACTACTTCCAGTTTGAAGTAAGCTAAAATACATTTTGAATAATTTATTATAATGAACTACCAAAATGTAAAAAATCATACATGATAAACAATATTCATCTTTTTCAAAAATAATTTTGAAATAAGGTGGTAATGAATGTCAAAATTTAAAAAAGGAATATCAATATTTGATAAATAAATTGTAAAGGGATGTTTTGAGAAATTATTTTAAATAAAGAAAAAATATTTCTTGAGATGGAATATCATTAGAAATGGAATATCAACATTTGAGAATATTTGATACAAAAATTTCAAAATTATGAATTTTGAAAACATAAAAAAATAATATTGTGCAGATATTATCCAAATGGAGATTACTTTAGAATAAGGAGATATTTGTTGTCCACAGGTGAAGCAGTAGTGACAAATTTATTTTTATAATAAATTCTAAATTTAATTAATTTCAATTTAATCACCCACTTCCACCAGTTTACCACTTTTGAAAAACACTTCCTTCCAAACAAAAAATCTATCCTAGACATTCTCCTATCTAAAAGAATATCAACATCTGATAAAATATATTTATAATAAATTTTAGATAGTTGAGTAACTATCATTTTTTGAAAAAAATTTGTTTGAATTTTCTTTTTAGATTGTAGCGATTTCTTTTAGCTTCGTTGTATTGAAGACGACGAGGACAGCCTACTTGATTTCTTCGCCGCTATGTGACTGGACATTCTCAATGAGCGTAAAATTGGCTTTGATTTTGACAGCTTTTTGGAGGCACTGGTTAGACTGAGCGAAGATGGTCGCCTTCTGGATGCCAGGAAATAATCTGTAACAAATTAAAAAAAAAGGTTAATAAGAGTGTCACAAACAAACATTACTACACAAAATTCTATAAAATAAATCACTAATATAAAAAATACAGGATTAGAATTATTCAACCACTCCAATTTCAAACAGTAGCTAATAATCAACAATAGCTAAATTACCTGCCTCAAAATTCCATTAAACTACCTACAAATAAACAACACAGAGAAAAAAAACAATCATCATTTCAGTTCTTGTTGAAATTAAAAGAGCAATTAAAAAGTTGAAATTAATTAATGTTAAAAGTTTTTTAAGTGAAGATCACTGGAATGGTTACGTGACTCTAATGTAATTTTAGATCACTGGAATGGTTACGTGACTTCACTTAAAAAACTTTTAACATTAATTTCAACTTTCTAATTGCTCTTTTAATTTTAAAAAGAACTGAAATGATGATTGTTTTTTTTTCTTTGTGTTGGTTATTTGTAGGTAGTTTAATGTAATTTTAAGGGTGAGTAACCTATTAAATAGTGGATCGACAAAGTGATTTTAATAAGAAGTTTCTCAATATCAATAAAAATCTACTAATAAATTCTTGTTGATTACAAACACTGATATAACCCCATATTTTGAAAATCATTTATTACTTGGTATATCAACTATCACTTGTTATTAACTCTATCTTAAAAAATATTCTCTTCCTCAATGGATACAATATGGGTAAAGTTGAAAATTATTAGAAAAATGTTGATTGCAAATAAAAAATTCAAATTTATTTATTTACTATGAATTTATTTAGTGATACAATAAAAATAAAACTTATTGTAAAGAAACAACAGACTTTTAGCACCAAATTGTCTTTATTACCAAATTTTTACTAGAGACAAATATTTGTAAGCATAAGTTATGATTACGTTTTGATTAAATTATGACTTGAATCTTCTGGATAATATAATTAGCAATTGCCACATTTAACATGACAAAAATCAACTTGTAACAATTGAGACCTGTGCCTTTAGCATTACAATTTACAAATTCTATTCGGACTTGTATTTTTACTACAATGTAAAAATGTAGTACTAAATCCTTATAAAAGTTTCGACGGTTTTGTAAATCGTTCTACTTAAGGCCCCTGTTTTTCATTATTTATGGTTAATAAAAAACATGATTGTATCCAATTGACCGAAACTGTGTTTTGTACATTTGTTCATTCTCAACTCTAACAAATTTGAATAACAATGAAAAAATCCAGCTTTCTTAAGTATCAAGTTTACGATCCTGTCTTTATCTTCCTTTCAATAAGATCAGGATTCGTTTTTGGCATAAATTATCACATAAATTGCATAATAAAAGCGCAACAGTATTCGTATTGCATCATCCTCTATCCTACTCTGTTGCATGTAAATACGTATTCAGATTAGAGGAGTGGTGTTATACGGATAATAGCATGAGAAAGTCCAGCTAGTGGTAATAAAAGTTAAAAGGACACACAGAGCAACGTTATAAAGGGTGTCCGAACAATGCGCTGTACCGGATTTTCGAGGGCAAGGACCTGCAACCAAGGAAAACAAACAATGTGCTGATGCAATAGAGTAGGTCAACTTTCAAGGTAGCAGGGAGAAATGTACTGAAGGGTTAGGTAATCTTTCTCTTGGGAAGAAAAAGAAGGAGAAGAAGAAAGAGCGAAAAAGAAGGGAAGGACAGAGACGGAGAGAAATATTCTTTATATTTTTTCACTTTTCCATACAAAGTGCTGTGGGAGAAATTGAGACACAAGAGACCTCTCTTCCACTAAACCCACAAAAGGAAGAAAGAAGAAGAGAGAGTGAGAGAGAAGAGGTAAGAAAGAAAGAAAAATAGAAAGAGAGTGACTGAAAAGATGCAAGGAAAAGAAATACCCAACATTGTGCAAGAGTTTCTAGTGAAGAAACTCTTTCGTGAATTTTCTGACTAAAAAGTAAACAACTCAAACATGTTAGAGAAGCTAAAAATTTCAAAATTTTGTTATTTTAGGGGTGCTTGCACAGTGGAGCATACAGTACTCTATGATAATCACCATCGAAAAATCAAACACATGCTGTGTAATGGTGGTATTCACACTACGCAATCAGTCAAACACTATTCAGCAGCATGTTTCATTTTGTGAAAGTGATTTTTTCTGAGGATGATTTGAACCCCACATAGGTTTGAGACCTGTACGTGGGTAATGAATTGGATGATGGTGATTGATGAGTTGGACCTACAGTTCTAGCTGGGTTCCGAACCACCAGGAAATGATTATGGTGGTGCTCACACTTTTTCAATCATTCATACACTATTCCACAACATGTGTTTGTTTTTGCGATGGTGATTATCATTGAGTATGGGATGCTTTAATCTTTAATGAGTAAGAAAAGCTGTGTTGTATAAATGAGAGCTATTCTAATGGAGAATGATGTAACTCCCAAAACAAATATCTCATTTTCTATAGTGAATATATAATAAAAACTTTAAAAAACACTTTTAAGTAAAAATTATGACTCACAATTTATTGTGGAAATTGTGAGTGTACCTTGGGTCGTCTGACGATGCTCTTAACAACAGAGGGAAACGGCCGTCACGCCATAAAGTGTGTCACAATTTCCACTTCAGTGTTTTTTTTAAGTTTTTATTATGGATAACAAGATGGATCCTCAACTTCATAGTGTATATATTTATGACAACAACAAATAATATTAATTATAGATATCTACAAAAAAAAAGTCCACGGTTCATTCTCGATACTTAAAAATAATCATAATTGACGAATACGAACAAACAATTCAATCATAATTAATAAGAAACAAACAATGAAAAAACGTGATAATTGTACCATAAATTTCATGATTGCAAACCGATTATCCAACAAATATTTATGAACATTGAGCGTTGAAAATTCAATTTTGCTTGCAAATTTGCTTCAATTTTTTGTTTGTTCAAACACATAATGCTGCCAATATAGTTATCTAGCTCTTGACCTTGCCATTCCTTATCACCCTGACCTTGAATTATTCCGCTCCACGTGAACACTTCCTCACTCATTTACTATCTCTTTTCCACTCATTCCCTCTTTATATCTCTACTTCATCCTATCATATTTTTATTAGCCCACTCTGTTTCCACTGAAAAACAATTTTTTTTGTTCCACTACGGGTCTTATCAGACTCAGTGGAAATTGCGAAAATGTAGTCTAGTAAATAAATGTGCCAAACTGGTGGTCCGTAACCCACGTAAATTGTAGGTTTACCGTATTTCACATCACATGACTTAGATGAGATTCGACTACGAGTAAACGTTTGCCCACCAATAAAAGTCAAGCTTTTTTATCGATTATGCCAATTATTTGATATTTTAAAAAAATGTGTTGCATGGGATTTACTCCCCACCGACCACCACTTAGTTAAGTTTAAATGGACGATTTTTTGGCCAAACTTCGCCCTTATTACGTAGATGCTTCACATGAAATCAAAATCATAATATCCAAACTTTTTTCCATATACAATCTATTGAGTTAATAATTTTCTGTTCAATCAATCGCAATGGAATTTTGTAAATTTACGTAAATAAAGTAATTGTTCAAATATCTTCTCATAATTATGTTTTGTTTTATATTATAGCCTATTACTGTTCAACTCTTTTATACAGTATTTTTTATGTTTTCTGTGTATTCTACCTTCCTTCTCAACCCAATGGAGCAAGAATATAGTAAGTAAGTAAGGAAAATAAGTAAATTTATAACCATTTTAAGTTTTACAAATAATGAGATACAGTATAAATAATATTATGGAACTTCTAGCCATCTGAACCAGTATTGATGGCTAGCACAAATTTATAAACAAAATAAAAACTTTAAACAGTCAAAATAAACTCAATATAACACAACTGCATTTATCTACGACCATGTCATAATGTATACATTACAGTTTCACAATTGATGCCAAAACAGCTGTCTTTTCGAAATGCTTTTTGAAACCCGTTGCATAATGAGCTCATTATAGTACAGGTTCTACATTATAACACGGGTTCTGGACCAATCAGAAGCATTTTTGATGGAATCAATATCGTAATTCAATATTGTGAAACTATCAGCTGATTTCATCAAACTGCTACACCAGCTGCTTTAACCTAACAATCTACTATAACTTCTCGTATTTGAGATGAGAGGTTAGGTATCTCTGACAGTCACAGGTAAAATGAAATTGTTTTAATTAAATGTATACTAGTGGTCGTAGATAAAATAGTGTATGCAACGATTTTATTTGGCCATTAAAGCACTCGTGAGATATTTATAACACTCGCATTCGCTCGTGTTATAACTTACATCTAACTCGTACCTTAATAAGGGTCAAAATAAAATCTTTGCATAAACTACTATTGTGAACACTCTTCTCATAGCCATAGAGATAAATAAATTTTATATCTCGAACTAGATATTATAACCCTGTATAACTATAATCATTCTACCCTGAACCTTTGTCAACGCTACCATCTTAATCCCAGATTTAATTGACATAAGCTCTCAACCATCAACAAAAAAACCATATAACTTACTCTTTAGGTCCTCCTCTAAAGAATAATGATGACAATAAGTGATAATCAGGTGATGACAAAAATAATAATTATGAAGATTAGCAGACTAATGCATTAGCAACTATTAACACTTTTAATTACTTTGCACCATTCAAAACTGAACTAAATTAAAGGGGAGGAATTAAAGTGCAGTGTTTCGAGGACTACTTCACAAAAGGTGATGAAGAAGATGGAGAAGGAGGAGAAAAAGAAGGAGATTGAAAGAAAAACTACTATCAAATTCTAATAGCATCACACCCTTCCGAAGTAGTACAAGTAGGGTACAATTAAAGAAAGTAAACAAGTTGAAAGAAGAAGGAGAAGAAGAAAAAGGGGAAGAAAAAGGGGAAGAAAAAGGGTTAAGAAGCAGATTTCAAGAAAAACTTCTATTTGATATTAATAATACATTAAACCCTTCGAAAGTAGGAAGAGGGTTAAGAAGCAGATTTCAAGAAAAACTTCTATTTGATATTAATAATACATTAAACCCTTCGAAAGTAGGAAGAAACAGTAAAAGGGAAAAGGTAAAAGGGTTGAAGAAAGGAGACGGAAATGGGGAAGAAAGAGGAGTAAGAGAAGAGGAAGGAGAAGAGGAAGGAGAAGAAGTAAAACGAGGGGCTGAATGCACATCCGCTAACCGGACACCTAAAACTATAAAACCCAAGAACTATTATAATCCCGGTTTACACTACGCATAACACATTGACTTCATGTGTAACAACTTTTGACCATTACTTCCACAATCTGGCTGCACCAACGGTTCAATGTTTGTACATCTTCTTTACTCTTTCTCAGTCATCATTTTTCTCTTTTCCACATCTTTCTTCTTTCGCAAACGTCCTTCAGACGTCCGTTGCGCTTCTTGGACCGCATCAAGGAGAAAAAAAAGAATAAGAGGAAAGGCCATTTAATACTTTCCAGCGCTGGAGAACGTCACACTCACTGATTCTCCTGCATTCTTCTGGGCTCTCTTTCTATCTCTCACACTCTCTCTTAATCTTTCTCTAACTCCTTCATTTTCTCTCTTACTCTCTCTCTCTCTCTATCTCTTCTCCCCTCCTCTCTTAATCACACTCTTTTCTTCTCACTCACTCTCTCTCTTCTCCCCTCCTCTCTTACTCGCACTCTTTTCTTCTCACACACTCTCTCTCTTCTCCACTCCTCTCTTAATAGCACTCCTTTCTTCTCACTCACTCTCTCTCTTCTCCCCTCCACTCTTAATAGCACTCTTTTCTTCTCGCTCACTCTCTTCTCCCCTCCTCTCTTAATAGCACTCTTTTCTTCTCACTCACTCTCTCTTCTCCCCCCCCCCCTCTTACTCGCACTCTTTTCTTCTCACACTCTCTCTCTTCTCCCCTCCTCTCTACTCGCATTCCTCTCTACTCTTTCTCTGTCCTTCACCCACACTCTCTTACTCTGTTTCTCTCTATCGGTCTCTCATTCTCTCTTACTCTCACCTCTCTCTTATACACCCCTCTCACTCACACTCTCTGTCATTCGCTCTCTCTCTTATTCTAACTCTCACCTTCTCTTTTACTCACTCACACATTCTCTCTCTCTCACTCACAAACACTCGCGCTCTCTTTGTCACATCTCCAGGAGGCTCCAGTCATAAAACCAACGGTTACCAGAAGATGATTTTACTGGCCAACACACTATTATTCTCTGAAACGACTTTGACTCACTCTGCTAACTAACGACAACTGGTTTCAGGACCGTAAATAGGGTGAAAAAATGAATAAATAAAATAAAACAACTGTAAAAAACGACGAAAGAAAGATCATAAACGAAAATAGTACAAGGCACCAATAATAGGATAAAACGTACCAGGAGTTACAAGTTAAAAAGAGAAGGTGGTGCAAGGACGTGGTTAAAAGGAGACTCGAATAAGAAGACAAGGAAGTAAAAGACGGAGAAAAGAAGAAGAAAAGAGGTGACCAAAACACTCCTGTTGATTGAGCCACAAGTATTAGGGTAGCCTGCTTTATTTATGAAAATTTACAACGTTTTATTAAGACTGTGCGCAGAGTTTTTGGTCATATTTATGAGTTTTTGGTCATATTTCATCTTATCAAAGTTTCTTATATTGGATGTTATTAAGGTTATTGAAGTGGTATCTATCACAGAGAAACTTTTTTCTTCAATAATGTTTTGAAATATGGGGACACAAAGTTGATTTTTTTTTGGTTTTAGGGTTAAATTAATCTCACCCATGATTTATTTCAAACTTTGTTAATTTTCAACATGTTAAAATAACAGATAAATATTAGGGGAAAAAATACATTTTTTTATGAACAAATAAATAGTTTTTTTCAAATAGATATTGGAAAATTTCAAAAAATCAGTTTTTCAAAAATGTATGCTGAAAACCATTTTTTTTTTTAATAGAAGAAATTAGTTTATCAAAAATTTGTGCTGAAAAAACTAATTATTTGATAGAAATTAAAAATATGCCATTTAGTTCCCCCAATATGTCTTTCAGTTGTAAAAAATTATCAAAACTTTAAAATAACTCGTAGGTGAGAACAATTGCCTCCAAAACCCGAAAACCCCCATATTCCACATTATTTATTGGTAAAACAGAACTAACCTAAGAATAATTTGATTTTACGTTGACATTTTATGAAAAGCAGTTTTGGGCAATTGCCTGTTGTATTCACGTTGATTGTATTTCAGCTACATGAATGAATAAGAATTCAAATTAATTGATGAAAAGATTTTATTCTCATGGCAATAGATACAAATCTTGCTACTGAGATTGTGAGTGTTTTAATTCTCTTTCTCACTCTATCACACACACACACACACACACACACAACCAGTCTCTCAATATACCTCTCTACTATACAACTGCATAGATTTGAATTGAAATCGCTAATATACTCTATCGTCATCAGTGGCTCTTCATCATTGGATGAGAACTGCAGAAAAAGGAGGTGAACCTAGAGAAAGAGAAAGATAGGGGAAAAGAGAGAAAAGAGGAAGAGAGTGAGTGAGAGAGAATAGTGAGTGTGAGAGAATAGTGAGTGTGAGTAAACAACATTATTTCGCTTCACGTTTCATCCTTCATGTTCAGTGCAAATCTCTCGTCACACAGCTGCATACACAGTCTACTCATTACACACCGCCATTAAAAACAAACACATATTTGCGCATGCGCAGTCATACAATAGTCAACAACACAATTACGTCTACATAAACAAACACTTGGCAAAAGCGTGTAGCTTCACTGGTAGACTATTGGACGTCGGTTCTAGCGTCATAGTATTCAGTAAATTATTTTTCTTTTTCTTTATATACTGTTTTCATGTGATTTTCTAACTATTTTGGTATTTCATTGTTTAAAGTTAATTAATATTTAGGATTATTTTTCTTAATGCTTTTAATTCATGCCGTTCTCTTATTGTATGTATTTCGACTTATTTCTTTGTTAACTTAGCGTTTAAATTTTATTTTGTGATTTCCTTGTTTGTTTTAGTGAATCAAATGTATTCAATGAGGTTTGTTTTGGCGTTTTCTGAAAGCCTCTATAGTTTGTAATTTTTAAGTATGTATTATAAACAAATAAATCAACGCTGCATATGGGAAAGCACATTGGAGATAAAATTCATACTAAAGACTGCTCATTTTGATCTACGGGGACAATTCATTTCATGTAAAGAGTCCTCATAATTGGTGTCAGTTCAGTCAGATAAAGATAAGCTACGAACTACTAGGCCCTCTTTGTAAGGGTGACCAATTGGAGATTGGAAGGATTGGAAATTGAAAATGACTTTGCTCTCTGTTGTAAAATCACTTCCCGGTGGTTCGGAACCCACCTGAAACTGTAGGTCCAACTCAGCAATCACCGCCATCCAACTTATTACCCACGCACGGGTCCCAGACCTATTTGGGCTTCATCCTCCGTAAAACAGCGTCTTCGTTAAGTCCGGGTAGGACGACAGCAATGAAAAAAAAATTCCTGGATTTCTTGTTCTATGACGAACTGCGTTGTTAATATTAACTTTTCAAGTAAATTCAACGACTTGCACTCAAATTTGCAAGTCGTTGAATTCACTTGAAAAGTTGAAAAAAATTATTCTCGTTCTATTGTAAAAAACGACTGCTAGATTGTTTAAACAACGATGAAATCCTACAGCATAACCCCTTCCAACTGCCTCTCAATTATTGAATCAAAAATTGAAACCGTCAGTCAGTCAATTATTCATTCAAGCCTATGACAACCTTCTCCACTACTGCTATACTGAACTGTAGCCTTCACTACCACACTAGCACACCACGGGATATGAATCTAGATTGCTACCAATTGGTAGGAGGCTTGTGGCTGTCAATCTCAGTGCTACAAATCTAACTAAGCTCTAGTTACTGAACTGAAAGTTTAAATTAAAACACAACTAGTAAATATACGTAGTAAAGACTACGGTATGGAGTAGCAATGGTTGAATTACTGTTCTGAATCGAATAGGTAATTCAAATCAAATCGGTTATTGCACAAAAACCGAATACAAATAATATACAATAATATTATATACAATTTCACACACAAAAATAAATACAGTATTATTATAGATTTGTGCTACACGCCGACAAAAGTAAAAACTTGCTCGCCGACGTGGAGTCTTATCAACAGAACTTCTTTTCTTGCATATTAGTAGTTGAGTGAAAAAAATGATTGTCTCTTATAGATGAATTGAAAGAATCTTATAGATTAAATTAGAGTGCATGATTTGCAAAGAAAATTTATGTGGAAAACGAGAAAAATTGTAGACGAATCAAGGTGTGAAGCAAACTTGAAAAGTGTTATTAGATTACTTTATTCATGATAAATTTAATTTTTTTTTCAAATGTGTGCTTAAAAACAATATTTTATGCTGTAAAATAAACTTCAAGAGAAGTGATACCCGTGAGTCGTAGCAGGTATCTGTTCAGTCAGACAGAGATAAGCTACGAACACCTGGGCCCTCTTCGTGAGGGTGAGCGATTGGATTGGTCAGCAAAAAAGACTATGTTCTCTGCTGTGAAATCACTTCCCGGTGGTTCGGAACCCACCTAGAACTGTAGGAACTCATCAATTACCATCAATCATCAAACTCATTACCCACACACAGGTCTCAGACCTATGATGTTGGCTTCGTCCTCCAGAAAAACAACAAATAGTATATTACGTTACTAGGCTGGAAAATAACGTTTTGCCGGTCGAGCATATGATAGTTAATGCACGAGGCGCAGCCGAGTGCAGAAACGTGAATATGCGAGAACCGGCAAAAGTTTACAGCCGTGTAATGTACGATATTTTTTGTTACACTTGATAGAAAGGCAAGATACAAGCAGCTGGATAATATGCGAGACATTCAAAAGTATTCAAGACAAGTGAATCAGCTGCTTTATTTAGATTCAGAATTTGATGGGCGAATTCCCAGATATAAACCAAAATAATGATAGCCTAGTGCAATCAGCTGGATAATATTAGAGACAGGTATTGAGTCATAGGTAATGAGTAATGTAATGAGTTGGCTATATATATACATATAAGACTAGTAGTTCTGTGAACAGTAGACCTCACGTCCAAGAATAAGGGTGCTTGTAATAGTATATTACGTTACAAGTGCGGGAAATGGTGTTTAACATACGAGTATTTATTTATTTGATGAAATTATTACAATCAAGTAAAAAACTACAGGCATTTGCCCAAGACAGTTCAAATTACAAATTTGTCACATAAATAGTCCAAATTAGGTTATGTCCATAGGTTGTGTTCAAATTTCTGTTTCCATCAAATGTTTCCACTAAAAAAAGTAGTCCGACAGTAAATGATCAATTTGAATGGTTGATAAAACCGAAAAACACTACATAACACAAATATTTCAAGAATATTGAAATTAAATTGATAATTTTGAGCCGGAAATTCTCACAACCTCTAGGAGCTACAACAGCTAAGTTAACGCACGAGACGAAGTCGAGTGCGGTATTATCATACGAGTATGGTAAACATCTTCCCGGACGAGTTACGTACGATATTTTTCGTCATACAAGTCTAAAATAGCAGATAAGTTGAAATAAGAAACTATAAATCATTGTTATACAAACATAACCTCAACACACCAACTCAAGGTGAAATGTGGCAATAATGGTTCTAGATCAGCTGATCTAGCTTTCGACCAAATGGTTTTTCAGTGAAGTGGTAGCCACAACCACCCATAGAGTGCGGTAATAATCATTTGATGATTTTTACCACACAGTGTACGGTAATAATCATCAAATTACATCACCTGTTGTTGATTTCTGTAAACAGCAGTTTACCACATTGATTGCTTGACTGGTAAACTGTCCATAACCTACAAGTATGACGAAAAGTAATTTACTCTACAATGAAAATTAATTTCGCAATTATTTGTTTATTCAATGTTTCCAGGGATTTATTCAAATGTTGTATGCTCTTATTCATGCTGTACTTTTTTTGTATCGGTAGTAAACCGGCCGCCATATTGAATTTGAGAAAAATATATATACATCGCTGGGCCTAGGAATAAGGATCATCCATATGAAAAATCATAGCAATTGGTCTAGGTAGCCTATATGCAAAGTGCAAAGTCTTATGCTGTTCAAAGACAGCGTAAATAACGCCGCTAAGGGGCCTGCCATATGATTAAAAACTGTTGACTTCTATCAGTTGTTCCTCTAAGCTGTTTGGCCGGCAAGTTCAGTAGGTTAGGTCTATAAAATGGATTAATTAATAATAATTATTAGCTCCCCTATTAAAATTTGAAAAAAAAAATATACATCGCTGGGCCTAGGAATAAGGATCATCCATATGAAAAATCATAGCAATTGGTCTAGGCGTTCGTCTGTAATCGTGAGACAGACAGAGAGACAGAGGAAATGCCGATCGTCTTAAAGGGTAGACCTCACTATCGTTCGGTCAATAAATATGTGAGTCAACGGAAAAATTTTTGCCGCATGCCATATGTTTTTTCCTATCTTGTACGGCTATAAGGCCCTATTTGTCAGCTGATTTTTCCGATCTAGTACGGAAAAGAGGCACTTTCCATACGTGACAAATCTATGGAAAGTAGCTAGCTACTTTCTATCAAGTGTAACAAAAAAACTATTACTACGGCTGCCAAAGTTTATACTGTTAAATAAAAGCCACACACAGGGTTTGTTATTATTTGTCACGTGTGTGTAAAACAACACATAGATATAAAAATAATATCCAACATAAATATAGTTATAGTTACTTATCGTAATCTGTGTAGAGCAACAGTAATATATATATACTAGACAACATTATATAGTAAAAGAACACTCTCTATGTACGATGAAAACAATCTAGGAGTGCAACCAGCATCATTGGGACAAAAATAGATTGAGAAATAATCAACAAACTACTCAAGAGACATGCAACAACGTGTGTGAACCCCGAAGAGAGACCTCCACTTCAAAAATCTCCACTCAACACGTGATAATATTGACTACTACGTTTCTACTACAGAAGAGTCGAACGCACGTGGTCTATTTTGAGAAATTGTTTTTTTTTTCAACTCTGGGATTTTTTGTTGTATTTTGGTGTCCCACTTTGGCTTTGAGATTTAAGTCTCGAAGATGAAAAAAAGAAGAAACTCTTGCATCGTTCCAAAACGTCACGAGTTCGAAATCAGCTTGCACCGAGGTGTTCTTTCTGATGAATCTATCTCATGGGGTTAGAGTTATGAAAAGAAGACTAGAGCTTTTTATTATAGTTTTATTCCTTCTCAAACTTCTTTTTTCTCCACCTACTTTCTCCACCAACAAACTTTTCTTGTTCTTTCTCTATCATATTCTTTTTCGACTTTCTTCCTCAAATTCTTCTTGTTCTTGTCCTCCAATGTTTCTTCCACATATAGGTCTTAGTTAGTTAGCTTAGTTCTAGTTAGTTTAGTCAATTTGCTTTCTTACTCACTTCTGCTATTGTTTTAGAAAACTGTATATTTTGTAAATGATATGCAATAGGTCTCTCAAGACCTTGCATCA
The DNA here is from genome assembly GCA_948455865.1 of Conomelus anceps. Classification (NCBI taxonomy): domain Eukaryota; kingdom Metazoa; phylum Arthropoda; class Insecta; order Hemiptera; family Delphacidae; genus Conomelus; species Conomelus anceps. The sequence goes on along the minus strand of OX418227.1, from coordinate 11,814,411 downwards.
AAAAAATCAATCAATCTTGTTATTCTTCATTCACGTATTCATTTTGTTCTTCTTCCTCCACATATTCTTCCTCTTCCTCCTCCAATTCTTCATGACTTTCTTCCTCCATTTATTTGTCTTGTTCTAAGTTCTCCACATATTCTTCTTGTTCTCTCCTAAACATTTGTCTTGTACTTCGAGGACGAGAAGGAGAGGAAGTATAAGGAGGTGGAGGAAGAGGAATGGGAGGAGGAGTGGAAGTGTAAGTAGGAGGAGAGGAAGTAGAAGAAGAAGAAAGAGGAGGAGGAGCAAGAGGAGGAGAAGATAGAGGAGCTACAGGAGAAGGAGGTGGAGGAGAAGAAAATGAGGAAATAGGAGGTGGAGTAGACGAAGGAGGGGGAAGAAAAGGAAAGGAAGGAGAAGAAAAGGAAAGGAAGGAGAAGAAAAAAGGGAAAAAGGAGGTGGAGTAGACGAAGGAGGGGGAAGAAAAGGAGAGGAAGGAGGAATTGAAGGAGAAGCAGCATGAGCAAGAAAAGGAGAAGACAGAGGAGGAGTAGGAGAAGAAAAAGGAGAAGGTGGTGGGGGAGGAAAGGAGAGAAAGTTGGATGTAGAGTAGACGAAGGAGGAGAAAGAGAAGGAGAGGAAGGAAGAGTAGGAGCAAGAGAAGGAGGAGAAAAAGGAAGAGGAAGAGAAGGAGAGGAAGGAGGAGTTGAAGGAGTAGGAGCAAGAGGAGGAGAAGATAGAGGAGCTACAGGAGAAGGATGTGGAGGAGAAGAAAAAGAGGAAATAGGAGGTGGAGTAGACGAAGGAGGGGGAAGAAAAGGAAAGGAAGGAGAAGAAAAAAGGGAAAAAGGAGGTGGAGTAGACGAAGGAGGGGGAAGAAAAGGAGAGGAAGGAGGAATTGAAGGAGAAGCAGCATGAGCAAGAAAAGGAGAAGACAGAGGAGGAGTAGGAGAAGAAAAAGGAGAAGGTGGTGGGGGAGGAAAGGAGAGAGAGTTGGATGTAGAGTAGACGAAGGAGGAGAAAGAGAAGGAGAGGAAGGAAGAGTAGGAGCAAGAGAAGGAGGAGAAAAAGGAAGAGGAAGAGAAGGAGAGGAAGGAGGAGTTGAAGGAGTGGGAGGAAGAGAAGGAGAAGACAGAGGAGGAGAAAAAGGAGAAGGAGAGGAAGTTGGAGTCGTAAAAGGGGGAGAAGAAGGAAGAAGGAGAAGTAATAGAAGAAGGAGGAGGTGGCGTTGGGGAAGAAGTAGGTGTACGAAGAAAAAGAACAGAAACCCCAGAAGATAAAAAGTTAGCCAGCTATTGTATGCGTTGTAGAACGACTTCTCTGCTACAGCTAGATGGAGTGCAGTGATAAAAAAACGAAAGTGAAACGGAGAATAACGAATAAAAAAGGATGTCCAAAAAATATGACAAAACTAAACAAACAACTACTGTGTACTGCCTCTCACTACCAACCCCCCCCCCCCCCCACACATCAACATATAACCATAAAATGTCGTCATTTCATATGCATACACCGAAGTAGCACACAGCTGAGGGGTCACATTATGCATATCATTGCATCAATCTCTTATTCATCTTCTACTATTACTTCTTCTTATTCTTCTTCAACATCTCCTCACACAAACACTCTCTCTCTGTTGAATATGCATAATATGCAAACACCAAAGCAGTTAGTTACAACTGAGGGGTCACATTATGCATCAATCTTTTCTTCTTCTTACTCCTCCTTCTTTATCGTCGCCTCCGCCTTATTCTTCTTCCGACTTCTACTAATCCTCCTCCTCCTTCATCTTCCTCCTCCTCCTTCTTTTTTCTTCACTTCCTCCTCCTTCTCTTTCTTCTCCTACTTAATTCTTCCATTTTTTAACCCTTCAAATATTTTCTTTTTCTTTTTCTCTCCTCCTTATTCTTCTTCCAAATTCTACTTCTCTCCCATAATTCTTCCTCATACTTCTTCTCCTCCTCGTTTTTCATCTTCCAACTTCTGCCTTTTTCTTCTTCCTACTTCTTCTTTCTGCTGATTTTTTCTCCTTTCTACATTTTCTTTCTTCTTGTTCACCTCCTCTTTTTTTCTTCTTCTTCCACCTCATCCTCCTTTCACTTTTCTTCCTCCTCATTCTTCGTTTTCTTCTCCTTCCTCATAACTACTCCTCCTCCTCCTTTTCTGCCTACCACCTCTCCTCCTTCTCCTTCTCCTTAATCCTACTCCTCCTCCTCCTCCTCCTCCTCCTTTCACTTTTCTTCCTTCTCATTCTTCGTTTTCTTCTCCTTCCTCATAACTACGTCCTCCTCCTCCTTTTCTGCCTACCACTTCTCCTCCTTCTCCTTAATCCTACTCCTCCTCCTCCTCCTCCTTCTTCCTCATCCTCCATCTTCATTTCTGCCCACCACTTCTTCTCCGTAATCCTCCTCCTCCTTCATCTTCTTTTCCAACTACCATTTCTCCTTCTCCTTAATCCTACTCCTCCTTCCTCATCCTCCATCTTCTTTTCTTCTTCTTACCACTTCTCCTTCTTTTCCTCCTCATCCACCTCCTCCTCCTGTACCAGCTCCTCATCCTTCTACTTCTCCTCACACAAACTCTTTTCTCTCTCCACCACCTTCTGCGAGTGTGTATTTAGAATATTTCAACCAGTCCCCACAACTTGTAGTAGTAATAGTATACTACACACGTACAACTACAACAGACCAACGCTACCCAAGCGTACAAGTTATCTTCTAGAGTGCTTTTTTCTCTTTTTATTTTTCTACTGCCCGTCCCTACGCGTGCGCACGTCTGGCGTTTTAAAAACGAGAGTGAATGACCTCGTCCGATGATGATGATGATGCTCCCCCCCCCTGTCCCCAAAACTTGCCCATCACGTACTTGAGGGCACAGGGGGGAGAGATGGGGTACTATCACCCATCTATTACCGTACCCCCTCCCCCCCAAACCAATTACAGAAGATGGCCACTATCTTGTTGATGTTTTTTTTCTACTGTCCATTTATTTCGTTCCCCACTTCAATCTCCACTACAACTCTGGTTCATTTGAATTATTCTAATTTCGAGCTGAATGTTTTTCCATTTCATTTCAGAGATGCTCGAATGCACCTTCTATATTATAGAAACGTTTTTACGCTTTTCACTGTTCATTAGATGACTTGGTGTAAATGATTATTTTTCAATTCCTAATATAATAATTTACACGAATTTCATGATTTAAAACTGATGAAAAGTTGAGCTAAGTTTTCCCATTTCATTTCAGGCACTAGATAGTCAATTCTAGAAACTTTTTTACGCTTTCAACTGTTCATTTCATGACTTAGAAGGTGTATATGATTATTTTTTAATTTCTTATACAATAATTTCTATGAATTTCATAATATAAAACTGATAAAAAGTTGATCTAATACGAATTATTGTTTGAAAGAGACAAGCACAATGTTTACTTCAATTTTTAATGTTTAATTGGTTATACTGCATTATAATAAACAACAACAATCAATAAAAACTTCGCAAGAATCCTTAACCTTTCAAGGCCTTTTTAGGCCCTAAATGCCTAGATAAAGTTCAGCTAAAAAAATTATTGTTTGAGATGAGACAAGCTCAATGACTGATACCACTTTCAATTTAAATAAATTAATAATTTAAAATAAATTCAATTTAAATTAACTAAAATATACTAGCTGGTTGCCCGATTCAATTGAATCTCGATATCTGAAACCTGACGTAAACTATGATTGTAAATTCAATTTAATTTTTTTACCCCTCTTCATCATCTATTTCTTCTACTCCTCCTGTTTCTCCTCTCCCTTTTCTACTTTTTTTTTCCTTTAATTGTCTTCATTCTTCTTCTACTTCTTCTTCTCATCCTTCCTCTCCATTTTCTCCTCACTCTATCCTCTCCTCCTTCAATTCCTTACTCTCCAGCGTTAGAGTTTCGTCAACAGATAACAGCAAGTAGCTGTTTTTTAATACATAGAATATAAAAACCTTGCAATAATTGTAAAACTTAAGTATCACCTACACAACCAAGCCCAATGAATCACAACTAATCAACCAACTATAACAACCAATAAATACTGTAACAATATTTCATCGTATTCACTGTATGATATACAAAGTTATTTTGATGTTTCTAAAATTCTGTAAATAAAAAGAACAACAATTATAACCTGATTTAGTTACAAGTCGTTGAAATAAATGTAAAAGCCGTGGGATATCATCAAGTATCAAGTATCAAGTAAGTAAGTATCAAGCCTCAACACCTAACCCTAATCTAAGATACGGGTTTTCAATATTTCCTAAAATTCTAAAAGTAGCCTAAATTATAACAAAAAATGAATCCGTTATAAATTATTAAAAATTAAATGTAAAACATACCCAACTATATATCTACAACAGTAATCGTCACCCCTCAGGGTATAAACCCGGATGGTAACATCTGCCTATTGATTTTTGACCGTTACAAAACCTCCTATTGATTAAATACAGTAGTAACGGACACTAGAGACCCAAATAGCACACTATACCTATACATACAACAAACAATGCAGCATTATATACGTATATAGTACAACAATCAACCCGCAGTACGATATTCCCTACCGTACCAAACACCCCCTAGTTCAATCATCGTAGTGTGGGAGAGAGTCTAAGTGAGAGAGAGTGTGAAAGAGAGAGGGGATGATATGAGAAAGAGAGGGGAGGTAGAGTCCCTTTAAACGAATTGAACAAGATAATGATGCCAAGCTATGATTAGATTTAGTGACACCCCGTCGTGTTTTCAACACGGCTGTCTGTAGCTTGTCAAAATGGAGGTTAATGCCCCCCACCCCCCCCCCCCCCCCAACCACCCCGAATGGGAAGGGTGGTAGAGGGGATGTACATTTTGGGAACTATTATCCCCAAAAGATGTACGTACAGTACTACAACTACGAAAACCAGGGAGAAAAGTACTGAGAACCATCTCTAATCCCACAAGTCATAAGCAAACGACCCTCCGCACTCTTTTTCTAACGTATTTTTTTCAAAAGACACAGCTGTCCACGAGTTTAGGGGGTGGGTCACTGACATACTAGGGCCCGAAAAGGACCTTTGCTACCAGCTGATTGCCTGTTTAATGTTATGTATCAACTGAAGTCGATAAAATCAAGCTAAAAATATCAGAATTGCTTGAAAAATTCATACAATGAATAGGCATAACTATAAAGAAAATTATAAATGCATGTGAGGTAATTAAAACATTATAAATATAATCATTTTAAATTAATGCTGTAAGCATGCTACTGAGAATTTATTGGAATAATATTGCATGTTCGAATAATATAGGAATGTTTTAAAATGTGTCATTGTTGAAATGCTATATGATTATTGTTTTATAATTATAATTTTTTTATTAATAAATATTATTAGTTTTATAAATCTTATAAATCATCAATGTCGAATTAAATATTAAAAATATTAATAGAAAGTTCTTCTTTTAGCTGAAAATGGCAGTACGTATCTACTAAGAGTTCAATTCCCAAAATATTTAAATAACTCACCTAGAGAAATTGCTGAATTTCTTGCTAAATTATTTCATGAATATTACAGTTGATATTAATATTAATTATTTAATATCACAGAAGGGTACTGTATAATTTGTAAGTGTTTCAGATATTGTATTGTAGCATTTTAAAACTACTATTCAATAAGCTTATACTTAAAATATTACAAACAATTATTATTACAATACTTAGCCTAATTATTTTAAAAATTATTCAATTTTTTCATTTCTGTACCTCAATAATTCCTTTTCAACAGGAATTGGAGGTTATTGAAAATAAAATTAGTAATTTTGAAGTTGCTAACAACATACAGTAATAAATATTTTTTGAGAAATCAAAATTATTTCCTATCAAGCTAATAATTAATATTTTTAATAAAATAATAAATATTTTTGAGGAGTCAAAATTATTTCCTATCAAGCTAATTATTTCCTAATAACTTATTGACAAAAAATCTGTGATCAATACAAATAAATGTTTAAAGAACTTGAGAGTATGAATACTAATGGGTAAGTAATATTAAGTAGCCTAACTTGAATGGGTAGAACATAATTATTAAGTAACTTGAATTACTAATCTGATACCCTAGTAGACATAATAAAAAAGAATACTTATAAAATATGAGATCATTAACCCTCAACTGGTGATGTGCCAAACTTGTAACATATCTGGTGACGTTGGGTCTGGTAGACCCATTTTTATAATCTTTGTAGAACATGCCCATACCAAGTAATTGAATTTTTTCCAAAATGTACCTGATACTAGACAACTATGGGGAGGCAGCATAATAAATATTGTGCACCTAAACCCGTTATTGATTGTCAATTGGTATTTTTGAAAAGTTTATTGAAAAAATTAAAAAAAAAAACTGGGTGTTCGTAAAAAATTCAACATGGTTGCAAAAAATGTTTTTTTTTACATTTAAAATAGATGAAATTTATAAACAAATGTATGAAAATTGAAAAAAAAATAATCATAAGCAATATAAGTTCATAAAAAAATTTTGTGCAGGTTTGAACTTTGCTGTTTCTGACCCTTTTCTTTAATTGTTCACCTCGCAATCAGCACACAAACTGGCCCTACATTCCAAACAATAGGATCTTTCACATGCAATGCACTCAAACTTTGTTTTCCTGTCTTTTCCGGTTGGACATAGCTGACATCTTTTTCTTTTTTCACCCACTTTTACTCCTCTTCTTGGTACATTTTCCTTGAGAATCCCACCTATCAAATTTCGTAGCTCTCTGGGTAGATTTTGGTTGTAAAGTCTTCTTCTTTGATGTGGCTCAACAAGGCTGCGGCTGAGGTTCTTCTGGAACTTGAGTCTTGTTGATTTTTCATTGTCACGGAATGAATAATGTATTACAAAAGAATTGACAGATGAAATATTTAGTATTCCATAGAATAACGTTGTTGGCCATCTCTTTGTTCGTCTGTTGGTGGTATAAATTGCACACTTCTGATCCAGTGAATCAACTCCACCCTTCGTAGAGTTATAAAATAAGATTATTTCGGGTTTCTTAGTTACCTCATCTGTCTCAGCAGTGTGATGCATGGAAGATATGAGAACCACAGATTTGCACTTTTTGGGAACAAAGGAGACTAGAGTCAAGTCATTAGTGAATCCATACACAGAGGATTCAATTACTCTGTTCTTATTGGGTAAAAACTCCAATGGAACCTCTGCTTTGTTTTTCCTAAGAGTACCCACATAAGTCAAGTTTCTTTTTTTCAATTCTCTCACTACTTCTATGGAGGAAAACCAATTATCCCCTGTGACATTTCTCCTTGAATTCTCAATTGGTTTGGTCAAACGTAGAACTGCTTGAGTTGGAACTAGAAGTTTCCTCTCCTCATCAGAAAGCCCAGTGCCATCAGAATCTTTTCCACTGTATATATATCCATTCATGAAGTAATGGGTTTTAGCATCTGCCAAAACCATAACTTTCAATCCATATTTTGCCGGTTTACTGGGCAAATACATTTTGAATCGACAGCGACCACGAAAGGGAATAAGCATCTCATCCACACATGTATATTCATGGGGTGAATAATTCATTTGTGAATTTTCCACAAGCCTACTGAATAGCCAGGAAATTGCAGCTGCCCTATCATTGACAAGTCTTGCTCCTCTGTCTTGCTTACAGTCAAATCTCAAAGAAGACAATAGAGTTAGGAGGCGCTTCAGAGACATTGTAGCTCTAAATACATCGCGTCCTGTTCCATCAGTTGCATAAAGAGACTCCAAATCTTCATGGCTTGATTTGAAAACACCAGTATAAAACAATATTCCTATCAGAGCTCTCATTTCTATAATGTCTGTGTCTTGAAGCTCAACTTTTTCTGGAGTTTTGTACTTTACTCTATTTTCTTCTAGCTTCTCATTTGTGTGAGTAACAATCTCATTGAGCATATCATAAGTCACTAGGCATTCCCATGATTGAAGTTCTGTGCAACTATTACCTAAAGCTCTAGCTGGGCCAATAACTCCTGGAAAATGCATTCTTGTAATAATATTTTCAGCTGGAGTTCTTGTAGTGCGCTGTGGTGCCTTCTTTGACCATTTGAATTTGCTTCTTCCTCGTCCATACCAATAATTGGTGGTAGTTTGTTGTTCAAGTTCATTGGAAATGTCGTCTTGCTGCACCACATCATCATTCAAAACTGCATCATCATTGTCATCTTCACTCATTTCTGAATCTGTATGATGGTCACTGAGTTCAAAATTTGGATCATTATCACTATCATCACATAAGTCAGAGTCACTGTCACTTTCCTGTAGTATGTCCCTAACAGTATCAGAAAAATTTGGATCATTTGTTGATATTCCTTGTGAAGAAGACGCCATTTTGTTGAGTTTGAATTATGAAAAAAAATAACGTAATTGGTGATGTTGGGTCTGTGAGACCCAAACACAACTTTGACTGTCAATAAATCAACTTTGTAGAAAGGAATCACATAAACAGTTAATCACGGCTTCTCAGGATGCACTAACTTGAAGGTATTGGAGAGTAGAGTGGAGTGAGAAGAAGCAGGTTGCCACTACAACAAAACAAAAATTCCCTTGGGTCTCCCAGACCCACGCTCACCAGTTGAGGGTTAACACGAATGAGTAAATAATATTACGTAAGTTGAATTAATCTGAGATTTATAGTATAGTGTTATGAGAGGAAAACAAATTCAACGGTTTAAAGCTCAAGGTATCAGGTTACAAAAAAAATTGAGAAGGCCTTATTAAAAAATAACAGTAGTAATAGCCGCGATGTAATAAGGCCAACAAGAAAATGTTGATTGTATTTTCGGCAGCCTACTGTTCAATTTAAACTAGACGGTTAGTAAAAGTCAACATTCGGCGTAGCATGACCTAAAATTTGTTATCAGTGTAGTGATAGTAGAATAGACTAAATAATAACAGAACGCAACAGGGATTCATTTTATAGCGCTGTGGAGTTGTTATATCGAATTTAAATGCGCGTTGATATAAAACTTAATTTTCTTTCAAATAAGATTAACATAAATGTGGGGCAAAAATCGGGAGAATTTTATAGTTTAAAACGATTATAAAATAAGTAATTTCATACAAAATCAGTGACGAATGATTACCATTTAAAGCTGAATTTAAATGGAGTAAATATTGGTATGATTTAAATTTAAAATATAATTTTATTATTTTTCGAGCGAAGTTTTTTTTAGTATATCTAAATTTTCAGTGTGAGTTAACCACAATGTTTTGGACAATATAGCATAGTCAAAATTTGTGAAAAGAGCAGTTTTGGACTCTTTACATTCATTGTAATTTTGTCACAATATATATTATAAATATTAAATATAAGTATAATTAATGAAAATATTGTTTAAAAATAATAGAGTCTGTACCAATAGCAGGTAAACTTCATTTATATATTTCTACCTTATCCTGTTCTAATTATAACTTGTTTAGAAAGGAAAGTTGAAACTTTCACTAGAAATGGATATCATTTGTGCAATCTTTGCTTTCAGAAAAAAGAAATTCATGAGTAGATGACATAACTGAATATTAGTTTACAATTTATTTTGGACTGTTGTTAGAAAAATAACAGCTAAATAGAGAGATTATCGCTAAATCGTTATTCTATTCTATTTAATAAAGATGATAAGATTGTAGTAACATCCACGATATCTACTGCAAGTGTGTTAATAATTATTAGTGGGCAGCATTGTAGCAAAAGAAGTAGCCTAATGCAGTTTACATAAAATTATTCGAAAATATCAACAAGAACTGATAAATACACTTATTTTAATGGGAATCATTTTCGAATAACCAGAGATTTAATTCTGCTAATCCATCACATAGATTAAAATCTATGAAAACTTAAGCCAATAACTACTGTAAACATGAAACAATTATACTGCATTGAATAAAATATGATTTCAATCGCAAATGATGAAAAATCATTTTTGTGTATCAACTAGTTTGGAGGGTGTGTTGACGGCATTATTTTATTCATTGTAACTTTGAAAAAAAATCACTGTTATAACTGTACGTAACCGGCAACGGTAACGTGAAATAAAGTAAGAAACTGAATTTGTAATATTATATTACCTTTTCTAATCATACATTATGGAGATTTAGATTCTCAATAGGAAAGGAAAAACATTTCGCAGAATTACTGCAAGTGTTGTAACGGCTAACTTTCAACAGGTTAGAACCGCGTTCTCTTGTACAAACTAACCTAACCAAAACAACCAGTCAGTTTGTACGTTTTCAGCATTATTTAAGTTAGTCTTTTAATTTACCGTAATATTTGCATTTAAAAAATGAATTTGAATCAAGATTTTAGTAAATTTATTAGCTTTACAGGAATTTATAGCAGTAAACTGCTATAGCAGATAGAATTTATCGCAAACAGTAGGCATCCTAACCCCAAACGAAGAAGTGTTTACTGTTCGTTAGATTTATTTAGAGGTTGAAAGATATGTTTTAGAATAAAATAATATGTAATAAATAGTGATAACTCACCTGTTATTTGTTTCTGTTGTGTTTTTGTTCGTTCAGACGTTGAAACTGAATCTGAAGCCGGCGTACTAGGAACAGTGGTTTTGTTTGTGGTAGCAGCCATCCCAAGATACTCAAATTGACTCAATGCGTACGATTCATGTACATCCTCAGGTGTTACTCGTTCCCAAACATATTTCGAGTTGGGGCCGTTGACAGGTTCTTCTTTAGCAAAATCAAAACTCCAATTTTCCATGTCTTTACGACGGATTGCGGCCAACTGACTTTCAACGAGAGCACGACTTTGCTCGCGGTCGATAGGACCGAAAAGATTTCGACGTATCCGATCTATACTGTTGTTATTGTTGTTGTTCGGTTGACTAACTAGTCGACGAAATTCCGAAATTGCCATCGGATTAAAAACTTGTGCACTCATGTTGTGAAAAAAGTCACAGCGAAACAACGCTAACGAATAACTTGAACGTGAAGCCGAACGAAAATCTGAATCCGATCAAATTATCAACACTGTCGCACAGAACACTTTCATCACAGAATTGTAGCACAAAATTTATGAATTATAAACAAGATGATCGATCAACACAAGAAATCAACAACTTTACTGTCGTACATGAGGCTAAAACCTAGAAATGGCTTCCAACCTTCTCTCAACATCGACAGAATTGAGACTGAACGAACGAGAGCAGAAGAGACGCCTTGGTTAGCTTGGGTCAGCCCCCACCAGAGGTCGTACGAGCAGCCAGCTCCACCAATCACAGCTCGTTACGTCACTAGCCTCAAAGTGGGGCAGACGGTTTGAATTTTGAATGCTATCTCTTCCAACGGTCGTTGTAAACGCATACAAACAACCATCGCTCGATGTCTCACAAAACAAAAGCCTCAAAAATATGAGATAACACTATCTATATCTATTCTTCCATTAAATTACTATTGCAGGTTATTAAAACACTATTGCCGACAAATTCAATAGAATATTATCATCGAAACACTCAAATTTTGAGTGTATCACTACGTATCCACTTATAGAGTTTATTTATCTAGTAAATAAGAGATAATTTACGAGCTGTTTGTAAAATACTCGACGCTGAGTTTTAAAATCGACAAAGCTTTGAGATTTATTGTTGGAACTGTGATCAATCACAATACAACACGCGAGTTGGGGTCTGCATTGGTGTGCCATCTGTTGGCAGCTTCTGAACTAACCGGTCAACAAGCGGCAGTTCAAATAATTCGCCTTGCTTTCATGCGGTATTTGCTATTGCCTTCAACATTTAGCTTTAAATCACATGAAAATATTATTAATTACCACTCATTACACGATCATATTTTCACCTAACCTATAGAATAGAAGAGAATTTTATTAGTCACGAAATATTTACAATAAATACATGGACTTCGTCATTTCTTAACACTAAAGTGAGTCAAATAATATTTCGAAACAATTATTACAACAGTATGGATATAAAAAACAATTTTTAATGAAACAAATTTACTCTATTCTATCTAAATTTTTATCTATTCTAAAATAATCGTCAACAGTATACAAACACTCTTTAATTTTTACTGCTTTTATTTTATTTTTAAATTGACTGCAAGTGAGAATTTTCAATTGGTCTGGTGTGACTACATAATAAAGAACCAAAGAAATAACCAGTCTACCCAAATGATGAGTTTACTATCAAAATGTTACCTTGTTTTATGTTTTACTCACATATATTGGAGATGCTTGAGGAATGCATTTCACTTCCGAAAAGAAGGCTGACGAAGCTCCTTTTCAGAAGTGAAATGCATTCCTCAAGCAACTCCAATATATGTGAGTAAAACATTATTTAAAAGTGAAATACAGTGTCAGTTTTAATATTAGATTGTTTTTTATATTTATCTAACCTAACCTAACTAATGAGCCAAGAAGCAACAAAAAAATGAGTCTACTAAAAAAATTCTATATTATCTTTAAACATTTTGCTAGCAAACATTTAACAAAATAAAAACATTACTAATTACTTTTAAATACACACACATTTAAACTGATATCAGCGGATTTATATAATTGAAGCTTTAGATAGCGATTTCCTTCATTCCATTTTGATTATTTTTAATTCTTATTTGAATATTTTAAATGCAATATTGTACTGCAATTTATTCCATAATAGTCACAAATTACAATTCCATTATAATCACAATTTATTTGTAATTATTACAAGAAAAAGTTACGAAATTAGGCCTATTATAGTTTTGTATTCCTTTCTCTCACATGTGGAGTACAATACTTCATACAACCTTAATTATTATGAACATAAAATTAATTATATTTATGATTTTCTTGACCGATTACACATATATTTCTACATTCTTTCAACCTTCAATAACTAAATTAGCCTAGATAAAAATAATTATTAGGATTATGTTTAGAAGCCATCTAGATCTAGATTCTCATGTCGTTTTCTCTTTCAATCAGCAAGAATTTTGACTGTTCCTGCACTTTATATTTATTATTTGGCTATATTTGCCTATAAATCTCGAGTAAATATCCGCAATATCCACAATCATTATACTAGGTCCAGGAATGGTATAAGAATTGAGAATGGAACATCATCGACTACTTTGCACAAATTGAGCACTGAGCATATTGGTAAAAAAGTTTTCAACTCCTTGCCAACTCAGTTGAAGGAAGCGCAATCAGCATTTTTAAAAGTAGGCTCAAGGACTGGTTGATAAATGAATGCCCCTATAGTTAGCAGGCTATAATCAATTGAATACTATGAACTGATTATTGAATGATAAGTTTTGACTATACTATGTACCAATAATAGGCTATTTATTTTTTTAAACTAATGTTAACATTACATGTGTTTCATTATTGACAGTTATTTATTCTAGCAATAGCCATTATTTTAAAATTGACTGTGATTTTGCTACCCGAGTTAATTAATTGTTTGTTTAATATGCTTATGTGTTTATATTGTTGATTAGGTTAACTTGTACAATGAATACAGATACTATAGTACTATATAGTAGATACTATAGTATCTGTATTCATTGACTTGTATGACTATTGTCAATGCTGACTGATGTATAGCCTATGACATGTACAGTAGGCTATATGAATAAATAAATACCTGTTAATAAATTATGCAGATAAATTTTTGAAAAATTTGCTCTACCAGGTGAATACAGTTAATAATTGAATACAGTATTTGAAATAAATATAATGTAAATTAAGCTTTATTCATTTACAGGGGAGTAATAATGTTATTGTATTCAATTCCAATCAACATGTCAAATTTTTTTTCAAGTTATCAGAAATACGTTGGCCACCTATGAAATTATATACAGTAGTACCCGTATAACAATCATTCTGGAATCGTGTTCCTTTTTGTTAAAAAAAGGACTAAAGATTTCAACTCCCAGCTCTGAAGGATTGAAGACTAATTAAAAAAGAACTAATTAAAATTAAAAAAAGGACTAATTAAAAAAGAACTAATTAAAACTAAAAGAAGGATTCAACTCCCAATTTGAGACAGTCTGCAGCTTTTTCAAATTTGCTCTTCTGATTCCATATTTGTACAATTTTTTTCGGAGGATAAGGCCACATAGGTCTGAAACCTGTGCGTGGGTAATGGATTGGATGATGGTGATTGATGAGTTGTACCTATAGATTTAGGTGGGTTCCGAACCACTGGGAAGTGATTTTACAGCAGAGAACAGTTTTTTTGATAATGAATAATAAGACGATATTGTCACAGCCACATTTATTAAAAGAATATATTGACTCCTTGTACAACTTATTCTGTGAATAAATATACAATACTTTCCAAAAAAAAGAACTGTACATTAGGAACACGAACACATCGTATTGCTCACAAGACTTGCGTCTGATCGTGATCTTACAAACTTTTTTAAGAAATACAAGCGGAAAAAAATTAATTTATAAGAGAAAAATTAACATAATTATACATATGAAATTATTATAAAAAGAGAAAAATAAGACTTCCAGAAAAAAGTGTACAAAAATACAGTAAACAAATCCAGTTTGAATTTTTTTATCTGAAGAAAAACTACAGGTTATAAAGAAAATATTACAATATGAAATAGCGTAAATACAAAACATTTTAGGAAGTAACATGGGAAGTCAAGTTAAAAAATATTGAGAAACTAGTTTCGGTTGTTATACCATTATCAATCTCAATCAAACTCAAACCTTCCACAATCACCTTCGCCACTACAAAGAAAGTATTTTTGCTGGCCAATCCAGTCGTTCACCCTTACAAAGAGGACCCAGGAGTTCGGAGCTTGTCTTTATCTGACTGAACAGATACCTGTTACAGCTCGCAGCAATCATTTATAACTAAACTATGTTTAAAGATATCAAGATAATCCCTGTCCTATTAATAATTTAACTCTGCCTGAACGAATCCCAAAAACGGAAGACATTTGGTTCAAGTTGACTTAACTCAAATCTTAGAAGTTAAAATTGAAGTTGACTACCCAATATAACATATCCTATGACTTGATCCTGACCCTAAAAAGATACATATTTAGCTAAAATTGACTTCACACTATCAATAACACGGTTTCCAGTTGTTTCAAATATTTTCTGGAAATTTGATCGGATGGGCGGGTTCAATATCAGATCTCTTGTCAACCAAGATTTTCTGGAAGACAAACTATTAGACGAAGACAGATAAGCGGATAAAGATTTAGGGCTGACACCACTTTTAATGTCACAAGTCACATTTAGGCAGGGGGGGGGGGGGGGTGGAGAGTATATATATATATACTAATATATAGTATAATATTTTCTTCCACAAATGGCCACAAGCAGCCAAGCATCGCACTCCTTCAACCTAAGAGTGGTTCTCTCAAACGATTGCCGACTTAATCGGTTCCTTTGATCTTTTTCCTCACTTCTTCTCCATCCTCCTCTTCGTTTTCCTTCTCATCATCTCTTTCTTCTTCCTCTTCTTCGTCCTTCATTACTTCCTCGTCACCACTTATCCAAACCTCCCTTCAACTTTTCCCCCTCCTACTTTCGGAACTTCCTCACCTATTCCACAAACTACTGTTTTTGAAAAAACTCTCTCCACCGCTGTCTTCCTCTTTTCTAACAGGTTAAGTGTAAGAGAGGGACATCTTCCCTAACTTCGCCTTTTCATGCAAATGCATCACCAAGTTTTTATAAAGTTGTTTTAGAGTTGTTGCAAAAAATGGAATTTTATTGAGATGTAACGAATTTCTTTGGAGAATAACTTCAGTTTCCTTGGAACAATAAATGAAAGTAAATTTAATTGCATTTTTCATAAGGAGACTAAAAATCTTTTTGAAAAACTGGGAATAATTTACATGAATAAACCTCTGCGATAAATAAGCATATAATTGGTTCATGGGAGCCTTCTCAATTACCGGTAAATGTAAATTTAAATTTACCGGTAAATGTACCGGTGGCGTCTGATTGGTCTACTATAATTCATAGACGTTTTAAACAATTTAAATAAATAAATCAGACACTGGTAACATTCACCAGTTACCGGTAAGGCTCCCATGAACCCAACCATTTTTTTTTTTTTTTAGATGAAGCCCACATAGTTTTGAGACCTGTGCGTGGGTAATGAGTTGGATGATGATGATTGATGAGCTGTACCTACAGTTTTAGGTGGGTTCCGAACAACCGGGAAGTGATTTTACAGCAGAGAACAGCGTATTTTTTGCTGTCCAATCTAATCGGTCACCCTCACAAAGAGTGCATAGGAGAACGCAGCTTATCTCTATCTTATTGAACAGATACCTGCTACGGCTCACGGCTATCACTTCCCTATAATTTTTCATTATTTATAATGCTTGATAAGCATGAACTGGGTGGTAAATCCAATTAGTATTCCTATTTTCAATAATAATAATAATAATATGATAATAATAATAATAATATGATAATAATAATAATAATAATAATAATAATAATAATAATAATAATAATAATATGATAATAATAATAATAATAATAATAATAATAATAATAGGCCTAATAATAATAATTTTTGTAGAAAGCAACAAGGAAATAGCTGAAAATTCTTTTAAAAACTTTGCTTGAAACTATTAAAGTGTGCAAAAATAAGAGAATTGAATAATATTATTTGAATTATAATTGATAAGCTGTAAAGACATACAAAATCACGGATTGGACCTGTTGATAGCTGAATTCTTAAACAATTGATATCCTGCATATATTACACCTGCACTTCCTGTAGCAGTGATAGAAAAAAGAACATTTCATGAATACAGTGCACTTTACAAAGCTTTTAAGCCTTTTAAAAGCAGCGGAAATGCCTTGATTTCCTTTTTAAAAGGACAGCACATGTGCCCAAGTACATCACAAGGAATGCACGGGATTTCCTGATAAACTGGTTAGCTGCAAGTGATATATATACATATATAGTAGGATATATATTATTCAATATAATATAAGGCTATATGGATAATGAAGGGCTTCTTTACTCATATAGGCTTTTGCCTTCCGCCTGTTACTCACCTCAAAGGAATGTACAGAGAATTTTGTATTAGTCTGTACCGGAAAACGGACTGGATTTTATGTGTTGTAATAAATAATAAGGGGAATGTGAGGGGAATGTAAGAATATAGGAGGAATTTAAGGGGTGGGTAAGAGGGTTGTAAGGGGAACGTCTTTATGGAGGTAGCCGTGAAGTAGCCTAAGTTAAATTTAACGGTTAAATCGTGAAGGACGTTAATAAATTTTTGGTCTGACATTGCGCCCTCTACAGTGGATTACGATAAAACATTTGTCGTGCATTTATGCGGTGGAAAGGGTATTGCAGGCTGCTGTAGAATTAATTTACTATAGATCAGTTTAAATGAATCATAATCAATTAATTTATCATTTTATTACATTTCAAATAAAAGTTATTTCACATTAAAATTTTAGAGAAGCACTTTCAAATTATACATGCAAGTACATTTATTTTTTTGTCTATTAATACTGCGTTAGTTATAATAACTCAGTTCATTTTATGACAATTTTTTATTATTTGTATTAAGTTATAATTTGTGTCATAAGGTCAATAATAGGATTATCCTGGGATCTAAGATTTGTATTTTAAATAAATAATAAACAAGAATTATTATTTCATTTAGAATCTATTAATTTAAACTACGGAATTCGCAAAAAGGCAACAGAAGAGAAATAGAAATACATGAAATATAATGCGATTCCTAATATAAATATTAAAAATGGAATTAATTTTTTTACGTTAAGTCTTGAAATTTAAAAATATTATATTTGATAATAATTATAATATTAAAACTAGCTTTGCAATATTTTTTTATAAATTCTATAAATTTTCAGTTTTGAATTAATATTACCTCCAAAGATTCTCATTTTTTCTGTAAATGGAGAATCGTTCTTGTGAATTTATTGTGGATTATAAATTGAATAAAATTAAATTGATAATAAATTTATCACAATTAATGACAAAAGATATTTACTAACATTCTCCAAGACTTTTCAACTCAATCTGAAAATATAATTATTTTTTTATTAACTTGTCATCTTATCATAATCTTATCTTATAATTCATGTAGGGCTAGTAATTAATGTCGTATTTCAGTTGCAAGAAACTAGGTACAGCAAAAAGTAATTTTATTTATTTAATTATTTTCAATTAATTAATTTTTTTATAGACAGAATAACAATGAAGTGGAGATGCAACAAAGTCCAAAACTACTTCCTTCACAAATTTTGAATAATCATGCTATTTTGTGCAAAACATTGAGGTTAATTTATACTACTAATTTATATTCACTAAAAACTTTAATAAGAAAAATTGGTTCTTTTTCAACTTATGTATTTTAATAATTTAATATGTAATTGATAGCAGCTATCAATAATATTTTATAATATTATCAATCTGGGACCATCTGAAAATATTATTCACTAATTAGTAATAAGCTATTCGATTATACTTTTCTCTACGTTTATCAGATTAACCTTTAAAGCAGATTCAATTTCTTATATTTATTTATTTTGTTGGATCGAACAGTTGGTTCAAAAAATTGTTTAAAAAAATAAGTGAAAAAACTCACTTGTATTTCCTCCCTTATAGAATTGGTTTAAAAATTGTTAAAGTGAAAAAAATATCACTCAAGAGTTCCTCCCTAGTAGCTGACACCCTTTTTCCCACACTTTACGGCAAATTATCCAAAGGAAACTCTTGATCTTAAAGGATGCTTCAACAAAGGACTGTGACGTCACTACGTCACTAAATTGAAATCTTTTCGCAATAGAAAGAAGATTGATCTATTTTTTGCCAGCCTCCCACAATACATCAGAACTTCCCTTTCAGCTAATATCCTGTCTGACGCATTTTAGCGTGAATTCTATTAGAAAAAATCTTACCTAAAAACCACCCTAAACTTCCCCAAATCCACCCTCGCACATATGGGGGGTTTCCGGGACATTTTTTTCGGATCTCAACAATATTTTTTAGTTTGTTTTTTATGGTCCAATTCAATCGGTTTGCAGCTTCTTTTGTGATAATTTATTTTTGTTATTATACTCCTGCTACCTGTTTAGTGTTTGAAAGCTTCTGTTCGCCTCAATTGAAAATGTGCAAAAAGCTGCGACCAAGTGCAGTTTTTCTATGGTGGTTTTTAGTCGGTATATTTTTTAATCTCTTCCTTCCAAATCCTTCTCACACTGTTTCAAGATAAATTCTTCTTTTTGTTATTTATCTTCATCTTCTCTTCTTCTTATTTTCTTCTCATTTTCCTCTTTCTCCTACTTTTCCTCCTTCTCCACCTTCTCCTCCTTCTCCTCTTTCTCCTCCTTCTCCTCCTTCTCCTCCTTCTCCACCTTCTCCTCCTTCTTCTCCTTCTCCACCTTCTCCACCTTCTCCACCATCTCCACCTTCTCTTCCTTCTCTACCTTCTCATCTTTTTCCTCCTCCTACTCCTTCTTCTCCTCCTCCTCCTCCATCTCCACTAAATCCATTCCTTTTTCTCCTTCTCACTAGTAGCACATCTACTTGTTTCCTCCTCTTTTTTTCTTTATTTTCT
This sequence comes from Conomelus anceps, assembly GCA_948455865.1. NCBI lineage: Eukaryota > Metazoa > Arthropoda > Insecta > Hemiptera > Delphacidae > Conomelus > Conomelus anceps. The sequence goes on along the minus strand of OX418227.1, from coordinate 11,794,840 downwards.
TCTCATTTTCCTCCTCCGCCTCTTTCTCCTCCATTTCCTCCTCCACCACCTTCTCATTTTTCTCCTCCTTCTCCTCCTCCACCTTCTCCTCCTTCTTTCCTCCTCCTCCTCCTCCTCCTCCTCCTCCTCATCCTACTTGTCTTCCTCCACCACATCTTTTCCTTTTTCTCCTTTTCACTAGTAGTACGTCTAATGCTAAACATCTCCTTGTTCCCTCCTCTTCTTCTCATTTTCCTCCTTCTCCTCCACCTCCTCCTCATCCTCTACCTCCATCTCCTCCTCCTCTACCTCCTTCTCCTCCTCTTCCTCCATCTCCTTCTCCTCCTTCTCAACCTTCTCCTCCTTCACCACCTTCTTCTCCTTCTCCTCCTTCTCTACCTTCTCCTCCTTCTCCTCCTTCACCACCTTCCCCTCCTTCCCCTCCTTCTTCTCCTCCTCCTATTCCTCCTCCTCCTCCTCCTTCTCCTCCTCCTCCTCCTCCACCACGTCGTTTCCTTTTTCTCCTTCTCACTATTAGTACGTCTACTGCTAAACATCTTCTCCTTGTTTCCTAGGAAAGTTTACTTGTTTTGATAAAAGAAGCTATTTAATTTTTCTTGTAATAAAGCTATTTAGAAGATAGATTATGAAAAATAAAGTTCATTAAATAATTCAAATCTTGACTTGAAAATCGATATCTATGAAGATATAGATAGGAAGATACGTTCATAGAAGCGTTTTGAGAAGTGTTACAGTATTGTCACATTCTCAATAATTTGTTAGTGCTTTAGTTTTTAAAATGCTTAGTTGCATTGGTTTTTACAGTTGCATGATAGGTTGCCACATTCAAATATTCAATTCAATTTATTTAAAACACAATAACAAAGACAAAAACAAAACAATAAAGAAAAGAACTAAAAATAACAAACAGTCGATAATTACAATTTACATAGTCTTTATAGAGTGTAGAAAAATACCTTTTATGAAACAGGAGGGTCTCTTTACAAATTTTTCCTCCAAGATTCACAAAGATTATTTATTCCTCAAATTTTGGTGTCTAATAATCATAAGAAATTCATGCATAGCAGGCTCTAGGTTACCATATTGCACAAGAATGTTGAAATATTGGAATTTTATTACAGTATTTCATAATAAATAAGACATGGCTTATTCAGCGAGTTATCTGTTCTCGAAAAAGCAGTATGATCTTATGACTAACGACGACCTATAACAAAACTAAACAGTGAAGAAAGCAACAGAAAACTACATCACCCCTCGTTTGCGTAGTACGCTCTTTGGATAAAACATAACCTTGACACAACTACAGTCAAAATCGGCCATTATACTACCAAAGATGATTTAAAGCAGTACATTGTCTTTAGTACTATAAACACACAACAAAATATGAATCACTTTTAAGGAAAATACTATTACTAAAAATACGATCACTTTTACATTAATTATTCCGAAGAATCTCGGAAAGCAAAATAATTTTCTATTCATAGTCATAGAATATGACATCTGCTGAAGTCGGTCTTCCCTTGAGTGCAGTAAACTTCATCTTCAACCGGAAGCATATTGTTCAAGAGGGAGTGACAGAGAGGAAGCGAGAAATAGAAAGAGAAGGTGGAAATAGTACTAGAGGATGACGAAGAAGAGGTGGAAGAAGGAAGTTGATTTCATGAATGAAGGAAGGAAAGAAAAGGAGAGAGGAAAGAGAAGAAAAGGAAGGGAAAGTGTCAGCTGTTGGTGGAATGGACAGGTGCAGATATTCGGCGGACGAATAGGTGGAGGAAGAGAGAGAGAGTGAGAGAATTTGTGAGAGAGTGGAAGAGAGGCGTACGTGAGAGAGAGAAGGAGAAAGAGGAGAAGCTTGCAGGAAGATGTACAGGAAGTGGAATGAGATGGGGCATTGCACTATGTAGCAGTAGCAGAGGCTTATTAACAGAAATTTCACATCCCCTAGAATTTGGAAATAATTGCCATATTTTGCGTTTTCAACGGGTTTTTTTTAACTTTTTACTCAAAATTAGGTTAATTCTAAAAATTTAAGGTATGATAATAATAAACATGGGTTCTTTACATTGAGAAATATGTTGTGATATTGCATCAGGGGTATTTGTCCTGTCCTGCGACAGCAAACTAGATTAGATGTCAAAAAGTTACATAGTCCGAACGACTACAAATATTTATTTTTAAGTTGTACAACATTACTTTCCTTTTTCCTCTTCATTTTTTATCCTATTTCTTTATTTTCTAATTATTTTCTTTGATAGGATTGTAGTTTATTATTTTTCTTTCTTTCTCAGTTCTGTATTTAGTGTCTATTTTTTACTTTCATAACTACATTCTTTTGTAATGTATGTCTTCATTAACTAATTTCTATTTTTTCTTTATAATATATACATGTATAATATAAGTGAATCTGTTTCTTTGTTGCAATAATTGTGAAGATTGGCACCTGCTGAAAAACCTACGGGTTTAGTAGGACCCTACAATGTTTGTAAATTTTGAAAATAAATTTGATTGATTGATTTTACAGCTTTTAATCTCACATATTAGATTTAATATTAATTTTTATATTTTAGTTTATTTAAATTTTTTTAAATTTAATTTAATTTTTTTATTTTTATGATTTTTACAGTCTAATTTCTTTATGCTATCTGGAACAACTCATCCAAACAAAACTTTGATATGGTATTCAAGACTCAAAAGAGAGCTGTTAAGTTATATAGGAAAAGCAAATAGGTTACTTAAAAAACACTTAAGTGACTCACGTTATGGCGTGACGGCCGTTTCACTCTGATGTTAAGAGCATCGTCAAACGACTCACAGTACACTGATTAAAAGTGTTTTTTTAAGTTTTTATCATATATTAGTGGAAACAAGATGGATATTCAACATCACAGATAGGTTACATTCTCGTAGGCCGCTGTTCAAGAGACTTGGTCTAACTGTACCTTGCTTGTATGTGTTTGAAGTTGCATTATAATATGTTAAAAAGAGTGATATAAACCAAAATCTTAACGTACATGATTATAATACATGAGATTATCACTTGGTGTATCACAATAGTTGTTTTTTCGAACAAAAACCTAGTTATATTGATGGGAATTTCTATTTCAAGCTACCAGAGCTTCTAAGGAGTCTTAGGAATATTGAAGTCTATTCTTATTTCTAATCTATTTTAATTGAAGTCTAATATAAGTCTAATTTGAACATTCTCAAGGAGTCTTGGGAATATTAAAAATTGAAAAAAAATATTTAGTTGATTATGTTTTTATAGTGTACTAGAATTCCTTTTAGATCATAATTGAGCTCCACCTCCACTAATTTAAATTTTAATTGTCGTAGCTAGTGAATAAGGTTGGCAATATTGTATGTAATTTATTGTTGATCTGACGTGACTCGTCTTACGGGCGTATACTCTCCATAACCAGAGTTTTCATGGTGTAATCGACAAAAAAATGAAAACTAAACCAGCTATAATCAATAATAAAGTTTATTTGAAACGAAACACTCAAAATAGTTACAAGTCAGTAAGTCTAGACTTGACTAGCCCAGACTGCAGTCTAGACTAGATCATATTTAACCCAAGAACGTAAATTTTACGATGCTCTTCAATTGAAGTGCCACAATTATTCTGCTCTTGGATTTTCAGAACTGTCCAGCCAGCTAATCCTTCCATTACCCGGCCCAGTATTTATGTGTTACCCGAGTTTTATTTATTAAGTATTTATTACCGTATTTTTTATTTATTAAGTATTTATTTATTATTAGTATTTATTACGCGACTTTTATGGGTGTCTCTAGTTTTTAGCATGCGTCATTCGTCGTATATTATATAGCAGTCGTTATTTTTACGAGTGCTTACCGATACTGATCTTTTTTGTGAACTTTTAAACAATGTTTTTTAATTTTTTTGGGCTCAAAAGTGGATTTTTGTTGTTTGAATACTGAATTATCGTGTAAAATAAATATGAATTCATAAAAATTTTGTGAATAGTGAAAAAGTTTTGCGAATAATATAAATAGTGTATATAGTAAAATGTAGAGTGTTATAATAGTATAACTGTATATATTTTTCAACAAGACTAAAGGTCAGAGATCTTTGCAATTACATTGGAAACGGATTGTCAATATTTTTTCAAATTCTTATACAGTATTATGAACTTTCATTTACATCAGTAGTGATGGGATAAATACTACATATTATCTTAACAGAAAAAAATTCTTTTTAACTTGTTATAAATTGGAAACCTTTGAAGTCTTATCCAATATCTATATTTATATATAATCGAAATACCACTGACTGACTCATTCATCACAGTTTCTCAGGAACCACTCGACCAAAAACGATAAAATTTGGTACACGTATTCAGTAGGGGGACTAGACGCGTGCTAAGAAAGGGTTTCAAAATTTACCCCAAAATTGAAGATTTTCGAAAATTTAGGTGATAACAATTTCTAGAGAACCATAAGGTCAAATCAGATAAAATTTGGTATTCATGTTAAGTATCGGCCTTAGATGTACCTTGGAAAAAAGTTTCAAAATTAGCCCCAAAATGGGCCCAAAATCGACGATTTTTGAAAAGTTTGGTGATAACCAAACCCTAGACGTGTACTTAACAGATGTAATCAACCTGGCATAATTACATTTCATCATACCCAGTCATATGTTTCCCACATGTTGCAAGGCTCCGACTGTATGGTAGCCTACATGCAAAGTGCAAAGTCTTTTGCTGTTCAAAGACAGTGTAAATAACGCTGCTAAGGGGCCTGCCATATGATAAAAACGGTTGACTTCTATCAGCTGTTCCTTTAAGCTGTTTGGCTGGCAAGTTCAGTAGGTTAGGTCTATTAATGAATAATCTCAAGATTTAATTTGTTTCAAACAAAGCAATCTTATCCCGAGTTACCAAAATAATGCTGCCTATTTAAGATGAAACTTGGTATGCATGTCCAGTATAGACCCTAAATGAGTTTTAGAAGAAGGGTTTCAAAATTAACCCCAAAATGTGCCCAAAATTAAAGATTTTTGAAAATTTAGGTGATTATAATTTCTTGAGAACCACTGAGCCAAATAAGATGAAATTTGGTATGCATGTCCAGTATAGACCCTAAATGAGTTTTAAAAGAAGGGTTTCAAAATTAACCCCAAAATGGGCTCAAAATTAACGATTTTTGAAAATTTAGGTGATTATAATTTCTTGAGAACCACTGAGCCAAATAAGATGAAATTTGGTATGCATGTCCAGTATAGACCCTAAATGAGTTTCAAAAGAAGGGTTTCAAAATTAACCCCAAAATAGGCCCAAAATTAACGAAATACTATTTGTAACAGTACATGAGCCTGAGAATTTTTGTGAAAATAGGTATTGATCAGAAAATCAACAAAAAATTAGTTGTGAAATTAATGAGCCATAGATTAACGATTTTGAAAATTTAGGTGATTATAATTTCTCAAGAACCACAAGGCCGAAAAAGTTCAAATTTTCAGCTGGGGTGCTAAACACGTGAAAAATAGGGTTACATGATTCATCTCAAAATTTAGGATTTTTGGAATTCAGTTGATCACAATTTCTCAAGAACCTCAAGGCCACATGGAGTGAAATATGTTTGATTAAGACCCTAGATGCATACTAAGTAATGGTATCAAAATTCTCCCCAAAATCACCTATTTCTGTAAATTTATCTAATCACAATGGAAATTAGTTGGACCCCCCGGGGGTCCAGGGGACGGAGCCCCCTGGCTAGACGGTTAAGGCGAGCGAAGCGAGTCTGCCGGCTAGTTGTATATAAAAGGTACATCAGACTCAAAATAAATATTTTACAACGTTTCTAGACATAATACACAGTTAGTTTAATAAGTAAAAGTTATTTTTTAAATCCCCTCAACAGCCCTAAATATTTTTTTTTAATGTAAAATTTACGAATGCTTACCGACAGTGTAATTTCCAACAAGCTTACCGTTCTAGGGTTTAGATTATAATATTAGTTTACAAGTCAGTAAGTCTAGACTTGACTAGTCCAGACTGCGGTCTAGACTAGATCATATTTAAAGCCCTGTCAGATGGGCTCTCAACCCTCGTCTTTGGAGACATTTTATCCGGTTCAGTCTAATATGAAGGAGAGTTAGGGAACCCACAATAAATTAAAGAGCGTCCTTACAAAGTCAGATTTGTCTTCCGGGTCCCGGGATTGGAGAAAGGATGTCATACGTTCTCAAGGATGCCGGGTGACATGGTGGCAAGGAAGGCCGCACTACAGCATAGTTAAAAGTATACGTAGTGAGGCCTTGGTGCAGGGTGTCGAGGAACACGTGGCCCAACCACCATGTGTCACAAAAGATGTCTTCCGTTTTGAAAAAAGTTCACTTTGCATTGGGTAATTGAACCACAACAGCACGCATATGGTTTCTTTCCGTTTCCGTGCAGCTCTGATTTAAGTTTAGCCGGATGTTGGAGAACTGTTCAGTCGATGTAAAGCTTCGGAGCACACCTAAAATTGTAAGTCAACATCGTTATCATCCACTCATTACCCAGGCTCAAGTCTCAGACCAGACTCATGTGGACGTCATCAGAACAAAAAAAGAAAAGATTGTTTACCTTGAGACACAGTCAAATCTTGGAAGAAAAAGTTTATAAGGAACCAATAATGTAAGCCTTATAATTATGTAAGGTGACCAGATTTTTGATACCCCAAAACAGGACAACAGAACGTATAGACCGGGAGGGGGGTTTGAAAATAGGAAAAAACCGTTATTTCTTTTCTATATAAAGATGTTTTTGTAGTCATTCTCACACATCTTATATTAAAACGATACCGAAGTTTCTAATGCCATCGATGTTCACCATCCGAAGACGACCGAAGAATAATTAAAGTCCATAATAACGAGGGATTTTGGAGGAAAGGTTCAATTGTAATTAGAACATAAAATTAGCTCTTAGATAAAATAGCCTCTGTATTCTTATAATGTTGGATATAAGTTGTTTTTAAGGTTGTTTATAAGTGTTAGTTTTTTGATTTTCATCCGGCGCACCATGCCGGCTTTCACATCCGGCTTTGCTGATGGAAATCTTGAAGTATATATTTTTTTCTTATATGTAACTTACTGTACAAACACATACCATAGTTTAATATAGTGTATCTGATTGTGATGTACTATTAAATTTGTTTTTTGGTGCTTTTTAAATAAATAAAAATAAATAAGATCATTTAGAGTAATAATAATTATCAATAAATGAAAAAACCGATTCATGAAGTAGAATATTAGTAACTAATATGGCCAAAACGGGACAAATGGGTGTCCCGACAAGGATGGTGGGGACAACGGGACATGACTCTCAAAAACGGGACTGTCCCGTTGAAAACGGGACGTCTGGTCACCTTACTTATATGATTTTTAGCACAGTTTCCAGGGGCATACGTCTTAAAGACTCAAGGAGTATACTATAATATAGACAAGTATATTTTAGTATAGACAAGTATATTTTAGGATAAACAAGTATATTATAGTATAGTATATTTTAGTATAAACAATTATATTATAGTATAGTATATTATTATACTACGCGTATAAGACAACTCAATTCAGTACAGTAGTTACATTTTTTTGAGGATGAAGCCTACATAGGTTTGAAACCTGTGCATGAGTAATTAGTTGGATGATGGTGATTGATGAGTTGTAACTACAGTTTTAGATGGGTTCCGAACCACCGGGTAAGTTATAATAAAACTGATAACTCCATTGCATCGCGACCGGTCACCCTTCCAAGCGCGGTTCCGAGTTCCCGTGACTGATCATCACGATCGCCCTGATACCAACTTCAGCTAGTGGCCAATCACTACCATAAGGATTTTTCTGGGGCTTTCTGGAGGTCTGGAGGCGTTTCTGGGTTTTCCCAAACGTCGTTCCGCTAGTGATAACTGAAATAGATGAAATTGGCTAAGGGAAATGAGGATTTGAGAAAGTGATGAGGAAGACGATGAGAAGGAAATGAAGAAGCAGAGAGGAGAAGAAAAAGAACAAGAAGAAAAAAGTAAAAAGAGAGATAAGAATCAAACTTGAGCTATATCCTAATAAGTCTACCTCTCTTAAGTCTACCTAAAAGTTGTCAACTGAAGTTGAAGCAGCAAGTGAAATTTTTTTGTGGAAAACTAAAAGATGATCTCCTCAAATTCAGAGCAACAAGTGGAAAACTTGTTGCCAAAGAATTGGCGTGAAAGGCGGTAGTGTCAAGAATTAGGCAGTAGCGTTAAGGATGTCGCAGGAAGATGATGTAATTATTATCGCAGCTGCCTATATCATCATAGCCAGCCACAGTGCAAGAGGTCCCTGAAGATATTGGGTGAGACCCTCATTGAAGGCTAGGGATAGGTACAGTGGAAGTGACATGATAGCATGATTTCCAAGAAGATGACGTCGATCTGTTGAGTGGTGAGCTGAGGTGCGATGAAAGTGGCAAAACCTTTCTGAGAATGACCAGAAGTGATTTTGAGTATGGTATTTGATTTCAATGATCGGACATAAAATCAAGAAACTTGACACAAACTACAGGAAAGTAATGTCGCTTACATTGACTTTATGGCTCTACTAGGCCATGCTCTATTGGTAACACCTGTTACAAAATGCTAAAAAAATCAATGATCAGAAATGCATCAATGAGAGTTACAACTAAAAAAAAAACACTCCACTCAACTCAACCTTGAAACCGTATCTATCCACATTGTTCTTTGAGAAAGAACTGAACGGAAATTTAGCACAGTTTTGCACATGGTTCTTTCAGTTGAACTCTTTCAAGTTGACCGCCAAAACCTGAATGAACGTAGAATGTTTTTCACTCAGGTATCCGAGTGTGTGATACTACACTGAAAAACCGTGTCCTATGATTGGCTGATTTATTGACATCCTCTCAGCTTACCTTCTCAAATGATGTCTTCGATTCACAGCATTCAACAGTTTGCTTTTTTAATACTTGTACTTGTACATCGTTAGTATCCTAACAAGAAGGTTATGTACAGTATTTGGAACAAGTCAAGTGTAACATGTTGTCGATTGACAAAGAACCTTCGTCCTTAAGTTAGTTCACTTTTTTCTTAATATACTGAGTTCTAGATAACAAGGTACGGTAATTACAGGTATGGTACCAACAATCTCAACATTATTATTTGTGACAGTCGTTTTAGTTTTCTAGAGATAGAATAATATAAAACTTATTGTCATTTGAAAACTTATTGTCATAAAAAATAAATATTCTACTTTAAACAGATTGCAATGCATACAATATATAAAATTAGGAATACACCATAAAAAATAATGAATACCTTTTTTAAATTGTTGATTTATTTGGCCTAGGCCCTCACCAAAAGAGCAAAAAGCTTGTCATCTAGAAGATAAATCATGTTTTTTCCCATTAGTGATCGTATACACAAAATAAGCATTTTCCTTTAAACAGATTACAATTCTTTTAGTCGACTATACAATAGTAAAATAACATCATAAAAATAGAATGTATACCTAATTTAAATTTTTACTTTACTTTTTCAAGACCCTCACCAGAAAATCAGTAAGCTTGTGTTCTAGGAGGAAGTTTGTGGAGCCGAAGAGGAATTTGACAATACAGATATATTTATTCATTTTATTTCTTTTTTCATTTATGATGTCATAATTAAGGTTACTGTGTGTATTATATATTGTATGATGTTGTGTTGCAGAAATAAATTATTATCTTATTCTATTTTATTTTTTGTCATTTCATTTTCATTTTATTTTATTCAGACAAAAAAAAAAAAATTTCATCACATTATATCAAATAACTTTTGTCTAGTGTACAATATCAAAATCTTATATTTATTAGGTACGCAATATACAGAGATATACAATATACAAAAATATACAGAGAAAAATATAATTTAAATAAAACTTAACTGTATAACCAAACAAGAGTGAAATCAATATAAAGAAGTAGATATTTTTTTTCCAATTTTTCAATTTATTTAACACTCCAAAAACATACACAAATTACAAAAAAAAATAATAGCAAAAATAACAATAACATACAATTACAAATATAGGTGGCTTCATTGTGGGGGGTGCAGGAAAATCATCATAATTATCACAATAAAATATATGAATTAATATATTAATAAATATATTATCACAATAAAATATAAAAAAAACCGAAGACAGCCTTTGGACAACTTTTAAGACAAACCAAAAGACAACTTTTAAGAAGCCTTTTACTATTATCATTTTCATAAATACAATATTCTACGTTAAATAGGGAGTTGTAGAATTTTACTTAGTTTATTAACTTTTCTTGTAAGTAGATTTTTAGTTACTTTAGTTTGGATGTTATATGGATCATATTGATTTTCTAATTTGTTAAATATTTCATAATGTAGGCTATAAGAAATTTCTAATGTATTCAAAGTTTAAAATTCAACTAAGAAGCTTAAAATAAACCAAATTTTAAAACAAAAAAGAAACCGACTTCAATGAAGTGATACTAAAAAAACACGTTCTAAAAAGTTTAAAATAAAGTACTTTAAATTGAGAAAATTTTAAATTGAATTCAAGTGTAATCTTTTGGAGTCAAAAACTTATGGAGTTAATAAGAAATTCTATATTATATTTTGGAAGTTTATGGGATTAATTTTAGCACCGACTTCAAAAGGTGACTTGTATTTGAAATTTTCTCAGTTTAAAGTAAATACTTTATTTTAAACCTTTTAGAAGTTTTCTCTTCTTATTTTCCATGAATGAAATATCTGTTTCTAACCCTTATACTATTTTCTTTGACCTTTTATTTGAAACTCCGTTCTGCTCTCTCCTACCTTTTCAACATTGTGCTGTTGAAGCTTCTAGATAATTTTCTTTTCTTGCTACAACTAGTGTTAATCCCAAAAACCTTATTTGTATACGTTTTTTCTCTATATTGTCTCTTGCCGGCCTCGCATTTCCCATAGATATATAATCCTCCACAAATAATTAAGCTTTTTTTTTTGTTTTTTTACTGTAATTTATTTTTCTCTTCAATTTTTTAAAAAAAGTTGGAGTTTTTCTTTTTTGTTTTAAAAATTGATTTATTTCAAATTTCAGATTCATCAACAAGTAGGTAGTCTATTATGGCACGCTATAGTATGGTACTACCATAATGGTGGGTTTTGTCTGATGTTGCTTAATGTCTTCCATATGGTGGATAGTGATAAGAAAGGTACTCAAAATACAAGTTCTTTCTCATACATCACATGGAGTCAGGAAACCATTTGAAACCCTCAATTACTGGCTGGGATGTATCCCTAATAGTGGCTCATTCATTCATGCTTTCCGAATTTATCTCATATACAATCAATAATAATTGATTACTATGATGAAACCCCATTCCAGACGGGTAGTGAACCTATGTGAAATATTATACCGGAAACAAAGCAAAAAAGAGAAAAAATGGGAAAAAGAGGAGAGAAATGTGAATAAAAACGAAAGTGATCACGACAAGAATGAGGAGGTTTTTAATGCCACGGAAAAGGATCGTTCACTGATCGTGGGTGGTTCCAATGAAGAAGAAAGAGAAAGAAGAGGAGAAAAAAAGAGAAGAAGGGGTGACAGGAGAAGAAAATGAAGAAGGAGAAGGGGTGAGGAGAAGAAGGAAAAAAAGAAGAGGAGGAAGGGAGAAGGAGTAGAAAAAAAGTCAGGAGGAAAAGATGAAAAAGGAATCCGGAGAAGAAACATCAGAAGACGGGAAAAAAAGATAAATAAGAAGAAGGCAGGGGAGAAAGAGAAGGAAGAAAGAAGAAAAATAAGGAGAAGGAGGAAAATGAAGAGGAGGAAGAGGAGTAGGAGAAGGTCTTGGGGAAGGAGGTGGAAGAGCAGTTTGCAGGAGAAGAAGGAGGAGTAGAAGAAGGAGAAAGAGGAGAATGAGAAGAAGGAGGAGAAAAAGGAGAAGGAAGAGAAGGAGGAAGAGTAAAAGAAGGAAAATGACGGAAGAAAGAGGAGCATGAGGATAAAAAACAGAAGAAAGAAAATGAGAAGATTGAGGAAAAAAGTAAATAAAGGAGGAGGGAAGAAGGAGGAGAAGGAAAAAGAGGAGGAGAAGAAGGAGAAAGAGGAGAAGGAGGAGTAGGAGGAAAAGAAGGAGGAGGACGAGGAGAAGAAGGAGGCAGTGGTGGTGGAGGGGTAGTTCGAGAAGGAGCATGAGAAGGAGGAGGATTAGAAGAAGGAGAAAGAGGAGAATAAGGAGAAAGAGGAGAGGCAGAAGAAGGAGGAGAGGCAGAAGAAGGAGGAGAAGGCTGAAAAGAAGGAGAAGGAGGAGAAGAAGAATAAGGAGGAGAAGGAGGAGAAGGCTGAGAAGAAGGAGGAGAAGGAGGAGAAGGAGGAGAAGGAGGAGAAGGAGGAGAAGGAGGAGAAGGAGGAGAAAGAGGAGAAGGAGGAGAAGGAGGAGAAGGAGGAGAAGGAGGAGAAGGAGGAGAAGGAGGAGAAGGAGGAGAAGGAGGAGAAGGAGGAGAAGGAGGAGATGCGGAATGGGAGGAGAAGGAGAAGAGGGAGGAAATGAAGGAGAAGGTGGAGAAGGGGGAGAAGAAGGAGAAGGAAGTGAAGGAGGAGTAAGAGGAGAAGGAGGAGTAAGAGGAGAAGGAGGAGAAGGAGGAGAAGGAAGTGAAGGAGGAGAAGGAGGAAAAGGAGGAGAAGGAGGAGAAGGAGAAAACGGAAGATGAGGAGGAGAAGGAGATGATGAAGGAGAAGCACAAGTTGAAGAATAAGGAGAACGGAGAAGATGAAAAAGAAGTAGTAGAAAAATAAAAGGAAGAGGAGGGAAAAAGAAGTCGATAAAGAAACGAAGAAGATGTAACCATTAAAAAGTCAGAATCTGTAACCCGGTACTTTGAGACAATATGCCACAGTGCACTGTTGATTGCTGGATCGTGATGCGTATTTGAACCGTAAAAAATGCGTTTAAAAGGCCTCTCGAAATAAGGGAGTCACGCAGTGGAGAATTCTTGGTCTTGACTCAGACTTCTTTGCTGGACTTAAGAGAGAGATAGATAGAGTGAGAGTGAGAGAGATAGAGAGAGTTTGTGAGAGAGAGATAGGAGAGAGAGAGAGATAATTGGTGAGACTGTAATCGAGTAAGCAGGACCATAGCCGGGATTAGGACACCACAACCACTTATTATTATTAGGCCTGAACAAACCTAGAAGAGGCTAAATTAATTTATGTGCATGGTGAATGCGATCCTTGGTAGAGGGGCAGTGTTCCCACAAGATACAGGGGAAGAAGAGGTGGAGAGGTAGGGTGAAAGAGGGAAAGAGTGAAGAGAAGGAGATAAAGAATAAGGTAGGAGCAATGCCATTGGTGAAAGAGAAGTACTGAAGAGTTGATTGAATACTTGAAATAATATTTGTTTATGAAATAATTTATTAATTATAAGATAGATGAATGAGTTATTTAAAAAAATAGTAGGAAAAAATGAGCAATGAGAACAAGGAAGGAAGAATGAGTAGAAAGATGGATGATAGATGGAGAACGAAAAGGAGAAATAGGAAAGGAGGGAAGAGAAAGGGACGAAAGAGGAAGGAAGGAGAATAGAGGAGAGAAAGAGGAGGAGAATGAGAAATATATGAGAAAGGTAGAGAATCTAAAAACTATAGAAAGATGATACGGCAAGAAGGAGAAGAAAAAGATCAACAACAAGCAGGAGTAAAGAAGAATAATGCGAAGAAGGAGAGGGAGAAGGAGGAGGAAGAGGTGGAGGAGAATTAGGAGTAGTAGGAGGAGAAGTAGGAGGAGAAGAAGGAGGAAGAGAAGGAGGAGGAGAAGGATTAGGAGAAGGAGTTGGAGGATGAGCAGCAGTAGAAGGAGGAGGACAAGGAGGAGGAGGAGGAGGAGAAGGAGGAGATGGATGAGTAGGAGGAGGAGAAGGAGGAAGAGGATGAGGTGGAGGAGGAGGATGAGATGGATGTGGAGGAGGAGAAAGAGTTGGAGTAGGAGGAGGAAAAGGAGTATAGAAGTAACGGGATGAGGAGGAGGAGGAGAAGCTGAAATGGTAAAGGAGAAATAGTGGAAAAGGAGAAGTGGTGGCTGGAGGAAGTAGGGAATGAAGGAGTGGAAGAAGAAGAAGAAGAAGAAGGAAGTGGAAGAATGAGAAGGAGAAGGTGAGTGTGAAGAAGTAATGAGAAGTAGAAGAAGGTTAAAATGTGTAAGAAATAAGAAAAAAGTAAATACTGTGAAGGCTAAAGTTAATGGAGTGCATTGAATGAGGGGATAATGATTAAGAACTAATGATTATGATAATGAGGGGATAATGATTAATGATAGAGAAGAATGAACAATTCACATGAACAGAAACATTAATTCATGGATTAGATCAAAATTTTTCTCATCTTTAAATTTTATTCAATAAATAAAATTATATGCAAGTGACTATATTGTCTACTAAATAAATTTTTAAAAAATAAATAAACTTATTAAACTATAAATGCGACTCTCACCAGCGCACAAGGTTTTTCCTTTTGCTGGTGATGCCATAATAATTATAAAAACTAAATAATAGTAATTGAGCACATTACTGTACTAGGGCTACAGACGATATACAGATAATTAATTAATTACATATAATTTATATTCAAATATTTTACATATAATTACATTGTAATCACTAATACAAAAGATCTTGTAGTTATGTAGATTTATATAATGTAGAAGTGTATTATTATTTAGTTTTATTTTGTACAATGACATTTGTAATGTTTCTGTTTTTTTTATGTGGCAATAAATTCAATTCAATTCAATTCAATTCATGAAGAATAGAGAATGGAAGAGGCGTGAGAAAGAGGTATAGCTAAGAGAGAGAAGAAAAGTGAGAAGAAAGAGGAAAGACACAGCTAATGAAAGGAAAGGTAAGGAAGGAAAATAATAAATATGGTATGAAAAAAGAACGAGGAAAATGAGTTAGAAAAACAAGAGAGGAAGAGGAAAATAATATGAAAGGAAAAGAAAAAAAGGTTATGGAAAACGAGGGAGGAGAATGAGTTGGGAAAACAAGAGAGGATGAGAAAAAAATATTATGAAATGAAGAAAAAGGAAAGAGTATGAGAAAAAAATGAGAAGGAAGGAATGTGAAGAGATAGAAGGATAAATAAAGAAAGAAGGAGTAGTAGAGGAAAGAAAGAGAAGTAAAAGAAAGAAGGAGGAGTACAGGATAGAAGGAGGAGTAAAAGAAAGAAGGTGAAGTAAAAAAAGAAGGAGGAGTAAAAGAAAGAAGGAGAAGAAAGAAAAATGTAGAGAAGTAAAAGAAAGAAGCAGGAGTAAAAGAAAGGAGTAATAAAAAGGGGAAGCGTAAAAGACATGAAAAATTTGAGAGACAAAGAAATAAAGAATAAATTGTAGGTGTTTGAAGGAAAGAGGAAAAAACAGATTTGACGATAAAAAGAGAAATAGTCAATAATAATGGAGAGCTTATGAGAACGAAAGTGAGAAACAATTAGAAAGAAAGAGTAGACAGGAAAGAAGCGATAGGAGAGTCATCCGATCAAGAAGATGCATTATGGAAGTAATAACTAACCCCGAGAGCTAATGAATTGATGGAGCCTTTTATTGTTTTTTTATTAAGCATATTAGCTTCGAACGTTTAGAACTGTGCGTGTGTGAGTGTGTGGGAGGAGTATTATATGGGTTTTTTACTATGCCTACACGTACAATTTGTAGCCAGGACATTCATCTATGTAACACAGGCATTAAAAGGAAATATATACTATGTTGAAGCAGACCAGGGATGAAATTGGTGATAAATTTGATCGTAAAATAAACATAGATAAATTTTGTGAAGTGCAGGACGATTAAGGGTGGAAAGTAAGATGTAAACTTTGTTTCAAGTGCTACGAAGGGTTAAGAATGTGTTTATGAAAAACAACTTCAAATAAGACAGTATTTATGAACCGATCTTGAGGTTTCCGTATATCAAGGAAAGCTCGAAAAGACATTGACTTTGTATCAAGTGCTGAAAATGTGTTTATTTGAAAAAAAAATATTTTTTATCAAGGGTTGGAAACGTGGTTTTGAAAAAGAAATTTAAATAACAGTTTTCTTTGTAGCGACGAAAGTGATATTGTGGAAGATATCCATAATGAATAATAAGACAAAATTGTCACAACCACATTTATTGAAGTGCACAGGAGCTGAATATATAGTCTACTAAACACAGAATAATATTATTTGCTGAGGGAGCACGTGTCTCTGATAGGATGACCATTAAAAGGTCTGTGATTGGTTAAAGTCACGCCCACTGGTGGGAGGAGCAACAAGCAAAAATAAGTGTCGTTGTATAGTGGTGAAGGTGATATTGTGGAAGATATCCATAATGAATAATAAGACGAAGTTGTCGCAACCACATTTATTAAAAACCGTGAGATACTAGTTTCGGTTGTTACACCATTATCAATCACAAACAAACTAAAACTAAAGTACAGAGTACAGAGTAGCTAAATATATACTAAACACTGAATGATACTATTTTTGCTGAGAGAGCAAGTACTTCTGAAGGCTGGCCTTCATTGAAGGTCTGTGATTGGCTGAAGTCCATAACAAGTCACGCCCACTGGTGGGAGGAGCAACAAGCTAAATTTAGTGTTAAAATCAAGAACCAGAAACCGTGAACAACACATAGAAAGCAACAAACAAGAACAATACACAAGTAGGCTAAGATTGAAAATCATTTTTTAAAATTAAAACATGGAAGCTCACTGAAATGCAGTCAAGGTCAGCCGAGAAAACACGAAAGTACCGTTATTAAAATGTAGGCCAGAATTATGATGAATTATACGGTTTTGATGTATGGTAGCTTTTCAAACAAAATCTATTTTAAATAGTTTGTTCAGGTGTAGTGAAGATGAAATTGATATCTGGGATAAAAGTGGAGTTTATAATAATTCTAGCTTTTTCAATTCTAGCCTACTTGTGCATTGTATTTGTTTGTCGCTTTCTTTGTATTCACATTTTTTGGTTCTTGAATTTGACACTTATTTTTGCTTATTGCTCCTCCCACCAGTGGGCGGGTCTTGTTTTGGCCTTCAGCCAGTCACAGACCTTCAATAAAGAGGCATTGAGGGACTTTCTCCCCCAGCCGATATTATCGTTACCTGTTTAGTATATATTAAGCTACTCTGAACTTTAGTTTTGGGTATTTTAAAGAAGAGGACCGCCCGCTTAGGTTAGGTCAGGTTAGGTTATTCCTTAGTCTATCACCTATGAGTGATTTAAAACTTTTGATAAATTTTCCATAACTATGTCACCTTGAGGAATAATCTAACCTAACCTAAGCTGGCAGTCCTCTTCTACTAAAGACCCTTAGTTTTAGTTTGATTGACAATGGTGTAACAACCGAAACTAGTTTCTCACTATTTTCAATAAATTAGGTGACAACTTCATGCCTTATTATTATGGAAAAATATATTAATCAAGAGTTAAATTCAAACTAACTTATTTAGCCTTGAAAATTTTCCATTGGAGATTTTAGGTTTAAAATAATGAATCTATCACAACGGTTGAGTTCTTGGGAGCTTTACCGGTAACCGGTAGATGTTACCGGTGGCGTCTGATTGGTCTATTCAAATACATAGACGTTGACAATTTTGAATACACCAATCAGATGCCATCGGTCTCATTTGCCGGTAGATAAGAAGGCTCCCAGAAACTGAACCATTTTGAAGAAAATCAGTCCTTTAAAGATTTAAAAATGAAGCTTCCAAGGTTTGGAGAATGAATAAAAAGGTGCGGATGCCTTTGGTGATATTCTGAAGTTAGGAGTGTGGAGTAAGAATGCCTTTTCTGTGAAGGCTGCAAGAACTTGGTTACGGTGTGTTATCGTTACATTATTGGAGGAAAGCCGAAACAGAATAAGAAGAAAGAGAAACAAGTGTGAAATTGGTCTACAGTGACAGTGCTCAAAAAGAAAAGGAAGTACTTTGTTTCGATAATAATCGGTCACAACTTTGACAGTGCCGTCTTTCATTCATTCCGTGTTTCCTCACTTGAAAAGCACTGTTTCCCCCAAAAGATACCACAAAGATAGTACAAAGTTACCTCAAAAGGTAGACAAAGATACTACAAAAGATACTCAGAAAACTGAATGAGAAAATAGTAAAAAGTTGAGAAATTGAAGGTGTTTTTTTTTTTAGGATGAAGCCCACATAGGTCTGAGACATGTTCATGGGTAATGAGTTGGATGATGACGATTGTTGAGCTGGACCTACAGTTTTAGGTGGGTTCCGAACCACTGGGAAGTGATTTTACAGCCGAGAACAGTGTCATTTTTGCTGGCCAATCTAATCGGTCAACGTTACAAACAGGTCCTACGAGAACGCAGCTTATCTCTCTGATTGAACAGATACCTGCTACGGCTCGCGGCTATCACTTCGCGGCTATCATTTGATTCACACCATCTATCTTCTATTAAGTCTTTACTATGCATAGCTTATTTCTGTAACGATATCGAATATTGTGAGTTTTGTAATGAAATTTTGTCGAATATTGTAAGTTTTGTCATGTGAAGAGCTTTTGGGAACAAACAAATGTTGATAATTTTTTATATTATTTATTGTTATATAGTAAGTCCTATTGATCTACAAGATGGGTGACTTCGCTATTTGCTGTAATGCCTGAAATTGCCACAAAATCGTGCTGAACTGTATTGCGTCAACGGAAAGAGACATTGGGGGATTGATAGCTGTGAGCCGTAGCTGGTATCTCTTCAATCAGGTAGAGATAAGCTGCGTTCTCCTTGGCACTCTTCGTAAGGGTGACCGATTACTTTGGCCAGCAAAAAAGACACTGTTCTCTGCTGTAAAATCACTTCACGGTGGTTCGGAACACACATAAAACTGTAGTTTCAGCTCATAAATCACCATAATCCAACTTATTACCCACGCACAGGTCTCAGACCTATGTGGTCTCAGACCTGTGCGTGGGTAATGAGTTGAATGATGGTGGTTGATGACCTGGACTTACAGTATTAGGTGATGGGTCTGAGACCTGTGCGTGGGTAATGGGTTGGATGATGGTGATTGATGAGTTGGATCTGCAGTTTTAGGTGGGTTCCGAACCACCGGAAAGTGATTTTACAGCAGAGAACAGGAAAAAATATGTTGGAAAATATTGTTGAATGTTTTCTCATAGAATCTGTATTGGTATTGGGCGATTTTGTCTGGCATTGCAATCTCATAGCCTTGAACGTTGGAGCTATTTTACCTTGTGATATTATATAACGGTTAGTTCTTTCTCTCAGGAGAAAAAAAAAGAAGAATGAGGAGAAGGAAGAAGGGAGAAGGAACTATAAGAAAGGTAATGGAAGAAGAAAGGAATGATTCAAATAAATAAAAAAACTAGTAGACTAGTAAAACTAGGTTTGCTGTTAAAAATTAAGTTGCATTATGCTCTGGGAAGGAGTACGAACATAACAAATATCAAAAGAATGAGGAAAAAGTAGAAGGCGATAAGAAATAAAGTAAAAGAAAGAAGAAAGAAAGTGAAAGAAGAAAGAAACGTTCAAGCACAAAATGCAGTGATAAAAGGAAGAAAATTTTAAAAAAATTGTAAAAACAACAGATTTACTAACAAAACTAACCCTTTAATCTTTGGGTAAGAAAAAACGAAAATGAGAAGAATGAGAAGAAAAATTAAAAAAATATTCCAGTAAATTTAAAAAACACAACATTAACTGACAGCATTGTTTGTAGTGCCCTTTAAATATTCTGTTGCAGTGGGCCCTAGGCACTTTTGTTCGCTCTTGGTTGATATATTCATAACAACCCCCCTCCTCGCTCATCATTACTCCCCACAACACCACCATCCTGTCACACAGTCAAATACCATTTAAACGGCAGGAGAGACTCCCACACACCAACGCACACACGCGTGAGAGCGGCCACGAGCGTGGAGTGCAAGCTTATAACTGAATTATGATAGGCATGAATTGGTGTGTGGAGATGCATCGTTGGACGAAGAGTCTTGAAGAGTTTCTCACGACGCTGTGCTCATTCCGAGAGCTCAGACTTAACTGTAGACATTCTTCTGTGCTTAAGGGGATGTTCACTTACAAATTCCTGCTGGTGACTCACTTGTAGACAGGGCTTTGTAATGAATCAAAACTTTTAACTGATTGTAAAACAGTCGACTGACTGTAAAACTTTTAGATAATATAGTTTAAATGTCGTGTGAACTCATTTAAACATAGGACTTTCCCTTCTAATCCATTCTAATAGGGAGTTTAAGATCCACAAGAAAGCTGTTAGGTGTATGGAAAGAGTAAATAGATTAGATTCATGTAGGCCGTTGTTCAAGAGACTTGGTCTCCTAACTGTACCTTGCTTATATGTGTTTGAAGCTCCTTTAAAAAGGAGTGATTTTAACCAAAATCTTGACGTACGCGATTATAATACAAGAAGCAGAGGTGATTATCACTTGGTGAGTCACAATAGTAGCTTATTCAAACAAAAACCTAGTTATATTTAGGCATATTCATTTATTTATTGTAACAAAATTACAAATGAATGTGAAGGAGCAACAGACTCAAGTCTAAAACTGCTCTCTTCACAAATTTTGCATATATTGGTAGGCAACTCTACAACAAGCTACCGCAGTTTCTAAAGAGTCTTGAAAATATAGAAATATTTAAAAAACAATTAAAAAAATTTAGTTGATAAAGCTTTTTATACAGTACAAGAGTTCCTTTCATAATTTCAAAATTAAGCCTCACCTGAACTAATTAATTTATTTATTATGGTAACTAGTGTATAAGATTGTATAATTTTATTGTTAATCTGACTTGTCTTATACTCCTTAACTGGAGTCTCCAAGACATAATCTACACAAAAATAAATAAAAACAAAAGCAATATGATGTATTTTCTAATCCAGAATTCTATTCAATTAGTGTGTAGCCTACTTTTTATATGGTAGCAAATCACAAATAATGGTGAGTTACAATAATAGCTTATTCAAACAAAAACCTAGTTATATTGGTAGATAACTCTACAACAAGCTACCGCAGTTTCTAAAGAGACTTGAAAATATATAAATATTTTAAAAAAACAATTGAAAAAATATTTAGTTGATAAAGCTTTTTATAGTGTACAAGAGTTCCTTACACATCGAAATTGAGCCTCACCTCAACTAATTGATATAGTAATTATTATGGTAACTAGTGTATAAGATTGTATAATTGTTAATCTGACTTGTCTTATACTCCTTAACTGGAGTCTCCAAGACATAATCTACACAAAAATAAATAAAAACAAAAGCAATATGATGTATTTTCTAATCCAGAATTCTATTCAATTAGTGTGTAGCCTACTTTTTATATGGTAGCAAATCACAAATAATGGTGAGTTACAATAATAGCTTATTCAAACAAAAACCTAGTTATTTTGGTAGATAACTCTACAACAAACTACCGCAGTTTTTGAAGAGTCTAGAAAATATAGCAATATTAAAAAAAAACATTTGAAAAAAGATTTAGTTGATAAAGCTTATTATACAGTACAAGAGTTCCTTTCATAATTTCAAAATTAAGCCTCACCTGAACTAATTGATTTATTTATTATGGTAACTAGTGTAAAAGATTGTATAATTTTATTGTTAATCTGACTTGTCTTATACTCCTTAACTGGAGTCTCCAAGACATAATCTACACAAAAATAAATAAAAACAAAAGCAATATGATGTATTTTCTAATCCAGAATTCTATTCAATTAGTGTGTAGCCTACTTTTTATATGGTAGCCAATCACAAATAATGGTGAGTTACAATAATAGCTTATTCAAACAAAAACCTAGTTATATTGGTAGATAACTCTACAACAAGCTATCGCAGTTTTTAAAGAGTTTTGAAAATATATAATAATTTTTTAAAAACAATTGAAAAATATTCAGTTGATAAAGCTATTTATAGTGTACAAGAGGTCCTTTCACATCAAAATTAAGCTCCACCACAACTAATTTATATATTTATTATGGTAACTAGTGTATAAGATTGTATAATTGTTAATCTGACTTGTCTTATACTCCTTAACTGTAGTCTCCAAGACGTAATCTACAAAAAATAAATAAAAACAAAAGCAGTATGATGTATTTTATAATCCAGAATTCTATTCAATTAGTGTGTAGCCTACTTTTTATATGGTAGCAAATCACAAATAATGGTGAGTTACAATAATAGCTTATTCAAACAAAAACCTAGTTATATTGGTAGGAAACTCTACAACAAGCTACCGCAGTTTTTAAATAGTTTTGAAAATATATAATAATTTTTTAAAAACAATTGAAAAATATTCAGTTGATAAAGCTATTTATAGTGTACAAGAGGTCCTTTCACATCAAAATTAAGCTCCACCAAAACTAATTGATATATTTATTATGGTAACTAGTGTATAAGATTGTATAATTGTTAATCTGACTTGTCTTATACTCCTTAACTGTAGTCTCCAAGACGTAATCTACAAAAAATAAATAAAAACAAAAGCAGTATGATGTATTTTATAATCCAGAATTCCATTCAATTAGTGTGTAGCAGACTTTTTATACAGTAGCAAATCACAAACGAAAATAATGCATGGCGTCCGGTCATTATTCTAGCATCTAGATTTTTCTAAATTGAACAACGTCTACTTTTTCCATCGCACACCAGCCTTGTGCCAATCAAGTGACACAAAACGTAAACATAACGACTTCTTAGCTGCAGAATTCAACTTCTAGCTTCTAGTAGCTGCAGAATTATTTCGCCAATCAAAGACTAGATGTTCATTTGAGATATAAATAAAATTAGAGTTTTGTCTGTACATTTATCAGAATTGTATATTTTTTGGTTATTTTTACGTTTTATACATTAAATAAGCCGAAAATAGTCTTATCTCACTTTCTGTCTGTCTGTCACGGCCCCAAAGGCATTTTATGCGGCCTTCTCAAAAACGAGAGCATCGATCGGGATTTTAGTTATTGAACATTATTGAAAACATTATTGACAATGTCTTTAGCTATAAAAAACTAAATTAACTTTTTTTTTAACAGAGTAATAAACGTTTAAAAACCAAGTACTGTGCGATTTTGGATACATTTTACGCGGCCTTCTCAAAAACGAGAGCATCGATCGGGATTTTAGTTATTGAACATTATTGAAAACATTATTGACAATGTCTTTAGCTATAAAAAACTAAATTAACTTTTTTTTTAACAGAGTAATAAACGTTTAAAAACCAAGTACTGTGCGATTTTGGATACATTTTACGCGGCCTTCTCAAAAACGAGAGCATCGATCGGGATTTTAGTTATTGAACAGTATTGAAAACATTATTGACAATGTCTTTAGCTATAAAAAACTAAATTAACTTTTTTTTTAACAGAGTAATAAACGTTTAAAAACCAAGTACTGTGCGATTTTGGATACATTTTACGCGGCCTTCTCAAAAACGAGAGCATCGATCGGGATTTTAGTTATTGAACATTATTGAAAACATTATTGACAATGTCTTTAGCTATAAAAAACTAAATTAACTTTTTTTTCAACAGAGTAATAAACGTTTAAAAACCAAGTACTGTGCGATTTTGGATACATTTTACGCGGCCTTCTCAAAAACGAGAGCATCGATCGGGATTTTAGTTATTGAACATTATTGAAAACATTATTGACAATGTCTTTAGCTATAAAAAACTAAATTAACTTTTTTTTTAACAGAGTAATAAACGTTTAAAAACCAAGTACTGTGCGATTTTGGATACATTTTACGCGGCCTTCTCAAAAACGAGAGCATCGATCGGGATTTTAGTTATTGAACAGTATTGAAAACATTATTGACAATGTCTTTAGCTATAAAAAACTAAATTAACTTTTTTTTTAACAGAGTAATAAACGTTTAAAAACCAAGTACTGTGCGATTTTGGATACATTTTACGCGGCCTTCTCAAAAATGAGAGCATCGATCGGGATTTTAGTTATTGAACATTATTGAAAACATTATTGACAATGTCTTTAGCTATAAAAAACTAAATTAACTTTTTTTTTAACAGAGTAATAAACGTTTAAAAACCAAGTACTGTGCGATTTTGGATACATTTTACGCGGCCTTCTCAAAAACGAGAGCATCGATCGGGATTTTAGTTATTGAACATTATTGAAAACAATATTGACAATGTCTTTAGCTATAAAAAACTAAATTAACTTTTTTTTTAACAGAGTAATAAACGTTTAAAAACCAAGTACTGTGCGATTTTGGATACATTTTACGCGGCCTTCTCAAAAACGAGAGCATCGATCGGGATTTTAGTTATTGAACAGTATTGAAAACATTATTGACAATGTCTTTAGCTATAAAAAACTAAATTAACTTTTTTTTTAACAGAGTAATAAACGTTTAAAAACCAAGTACTGTGCGATTTTGGATACATTTTACGCGGCCTTCTCAAAAACGAGAGCATCGATCGGGATTTTAGTTATTGAACATTATTGAAAACATTATTGACAATGTCTTTAGCTATAAAAAACTAAATTAACTTTTTTTTCAACAGAATAATAAACGTTTAAAGACCAAGTACTGTGCGATTTTGGATACATTTTACGCGGCCTTCTCAAAAACGAGAGCATCGATCGGGATTTTAGTTATTGAACAGTATTGAAAACATTATTGACAATGTCTTTAGCTATAAAAAACTAAATTAACTTTTTTTTTAACAGAGTAATAAACGTTTAAAAACCAAGTACTGTGCGATTTTGGATACATTTTACGCGGCCTTCTCAAAAACGAGAGCATCGATCGGGATTTTAGTTATTGAACATTATTGAAAACATTATTGACAATGTCTTTAGCTATAAAAAACTAAATTAACTTTTTTTTTAACAGAGTAATAAACGTTTAAAAACCAAGTACTGTGCGATTTTGGATACATTTTACGCGGCCTTCTCAAAAACGAGAGCATCGATCGGGATTTTAGTTATTGAACAGTATTGAAAACATTATTGACAATGTCTTTAGCTATAAAAAACTAAATTAACTTTTTTTTAACAGAGTAATAAACGTTTAAAAACCAAGTACTGTGCGATTTTGGATACATTTTACGCGGCCTTCTCAAAAACGAGAGCATCGATCGGGATTTTAGTTATTGAACATTATTGAAAACATTATTGACAATGTCTTTAGCTATAAAAAACTAAATTAACTTTTTTTTTAACAGAGTAATAAACGTTTTAAAACCAAGTACTGTGCGATTTTGGATACATTTTACGCGGCCTTCTCAAAAACGAGAGCATCGATCGGGATTTTAGTTATTGAACAGTATTGAAAACATTATTGACAATGTCTTTAGCTATAAAAAACTAAATTAACTTTTTTTTTAACAGAGTAATAAACGTTTAAAAACCAAGTACTGTGCGATTTTGGATACATTTTACGCGGCCTTCTCAAAAACGAGAGCATCGATCGGGATTTTAGTTATTGAACAGTATTGAAAACATTATTGACAATGTCTTTAGCTATAAAAAACTAAATTAACTTTTTTTTTAACAGAGTAATAAACGTTTAAAAACCAAGTACTGTGCGATTTTGGATACATTTTACGCGGCCTTCTCAAAAACGAGAGCATCGATCGGGATTTTAGTTATTGAACATTATTGAAAACATTATTGACAATGTCTTTAGCTATAAAAAACTAAATTAACTTTTTTTTTAACAGAGTAATAAACGTTTAAAAACCAAGTACTGTGCGATTTTGGATACATTTTACGCGGCCTTCTCAAAAACGAGAGCATCGATCGGGATTTTAGTTATTGAACAGTATTGAAAACATTATTGACAATGTCTTTAGCTATAAAAAACTAAATTAACTTTTTTTTTAACAGAGTAATAAACGTTTAAAAACCAAGTACTGTGCGATTTTGGATACATTTTACGCGGCCTTCTCAAAAACGAGAGCATCGATCGGGATTTTAGTTATTGAACATTATTGAAAACATTATTGACAATGTCTTTAGCTATAAAAAACTAAATTAACTTTTTTTTTAACAGAGTAATAAACGTTTAAAAACCAAGTACTGTGCGATTTTGGATACATTTTACGCGGCCTTCTCAAAAACGAGAGCATCGATCGGGATTTTAGTTATTGAACATTATTGAAAACATTATTGACAATGTCTTTAGCTATAAAAAACTAAATTAACTTTTTTTTCAACAGAATAATAAACGTTTAAAGACCAAGTACTGTGCGATTTTGGATACATTTTACGCGGTCTTCTCCTCAAAAACGAGAGCATCGATCGGGATTTTAGTTATTGAACATTATTGAAAACATTATTGACAATGTCTTTAGCTATAAAAAACTAAATTAACTTTTTTTTCAACAGAATAATAAACGTTTAAAGACCAAGTATTGTGCGATTTTAGATACATTTCTTCCAAGTTTTATTACCACATAAGAATAAGAACAAATCACGTAATTTATCATGATATATCAATCAGCTGTTCTCAAATATAAATGGTGGGCCCTTCACGGCGTTATTTACGCTGTCTGCAGACTTGTGTAGTCGGAGCATTGCAGTCTTTTAGGAAACATATGTCTGGTGAATCAAAGCTCATCTTATGTTTTATCAATTATTTCTTTGTTAAAAAAAACAAAATTTTCTAATTTAAATTTATCAAAACAAAAATTGACATTTTAGGAAGGTGCGGTTTGTGCTAGGCTCTTGGGAATTCGCCAGGTAGCACTATTATTACCACATAAGAACAAATCACGTAATTTATCATGATATATTAATCAGCTGTTCTCAAAAAATATTCTCTCCGATACCTGTCACTGAATTGCTGACGTTCTAAGTTGTTTACTAAGGGCCCGTTCACACGATTGCTGAATGTTTGGATACATTACCTAAGCATTGAAAATAAGAAAATAGCCATCTCATTCATATAATTCATTATTCTCATGTATCTATTTCCATTTACAATAAATAATAAGTATTATCCAAGTAGGTGTTTGAAAATGATTATTGAAAGTCGTTTTCAATGGGTAGGCCTGTTACCTGTTCGATGCATTTCGAAAACTAGGCTATGTGTGAATCGGGCTTCGTTGAGTCTCGGCTTGCACGCACGCACATATTTGTTTCCTCCATTCCGTAGTCTCGCTGAACAGACTATAGTCTTATTTCTAAACATAATCCGTACGAAGGACGGGCAAAATAGCTAGTTTGAGATAAGAGTCATGACAATCCGACAGCTGTATGTATTAAGTATTTATTTTCAAATATTTCAGTAGATATAAAGACAACTTTATAAAAATCGATAATGAAAAACATAGGACTCGGGTTAATGCACACAAATACCAATGTTATGTTTCAAACCTGACAGTTATTCGTAAACAGCTGATTTATTTGGCTCCAAAGCTCATAAACTCCATTCCAGTGAGGCTTATCAGGGAACAACCAACTAAGCTCGTTCCAAATAATGTAAGGAGATGGATTATCGATAACCATTACTTTGATTTGGGTGTTTTGTAACAATGTTAGCGGCGTTTATTGGCAGTGTGATAATATTTTTTGCAATAGTTTATCCTCTTTGCATAACCTATACATATTTATATATATATTTTTTGTGAATTAGCTTTTGTATTTCCATTGTTTGTTTTAGTTTAAATTGAAATGGATTATTGTGACGGAGAACTACCGTATTATAATGCTACTCCTACTGGCGAACAAGTGTTTTCACTTATGCCAGTGGTTTTTTCCACCTCTTGTGCCACATTTGATGAATGTTTGTCATTGTTAAGTGCTCACATATTCTAGTTATTAAATTACTGAATTTCGAAGATTTCTTATTATTTGATGTGCATATTCTTATACATATATTATATTCTGTTGTTTTTTGGTGTGGAAATAAATTTGAATTGAATTGAATTTAATTTTAGATTTTTAAAGAATAGAGACTCCGAGACAGTAGAGAAACTCATTACTTCACTTCACTTAAAAAACATAATACCTCTATACCTATAGCGTCCATCCCAAAACGATTAACTTCTAAACATCCCAAAAGTTCCCCAAAACAAGAGTTCTAAAACTTCTAAATATCACAAGTGTCACTGGACATCATAACAATGTAAGGGTTTGTCATAACATCCAAAAGTGACTGTAACACATCCGGTCATCTCATAAATCACCCAGTCCCCCGCCAGTTTAGCCCTTCATCAGTTATGCCCTTCATGTCCTAGGAACTGAAATGATACTACTCCACAAGATATATCCTGTGACAGGTTGTGACAAGTATGTCTGACAGGCTTACGCATGCGCAGAACACAGATTTCGGTCAAGTTGTCGATCCATCTCATACATAATTGAATTCCCCAGATTTCTTTTCAGTGTTACAGCCCAGGTGTTCAGGTGTTACATTGTGTACACGTTTATCCTTCTGTCTTTCTCACTCCTCTTCTTTATCATCTATTCTGTTTTCTTCGTACGTTCGTTCGCCGCTCGCGAACAAAGAAATGAAATTTGTCAAACGGAACAAGCGAACACAATGGCCGAATCGCAGGTGGGAAAATTAGACTCGCTGCGGGGTATTTTTGTTCAGTGTGTGCGTGTGTGTGTGTATGTATGCCTAGGTGTGCAATACATGAATGAATTTGGGGTCTAGTAAAGCCTGTTTGTTGAATTTTCATGTTGACCGGATGTTGGAATTAGTTTTAGTCTAAGTTCTTTAGAAATGAAATTTCAATACAAATTGGTTTATTTATGAAAACTGTAATCAACGAAATTTCTTGAATTTCTGCATTTGATTAGCAAAGGCAGACAAATGAACATTTTAGAAGCTTTGTCGATTACTAGGTTGGTAAAAAACGATTCCAATACTAGTTTAAACGATCAAATTTACTTCAACCAATTCAATACAACAAACTTGGTATCATCTTAATCTACATTTTATTAACGGTACTTTCATGTTTTTTCTCGGCTGACGTTGACTGGATTTCAGTGTTTCAATTTTTAAATTTTTTTTAAATCTATCCTACTTGTATTGTTCTTGTTTTTGCTTGATAAATGTTCACAGTTTTTGGTTCTTGATTTTGACACTTATTTTTGCTTGCTGCTCCTCCCACCAGTGGGCGTGTCTTATTTCGCCCTTTAGCCAATCGCAGACCTTCATTGAAGGTCAGCCTATTAGATGCACTTTCCCTCAGCCAGTCTTATCATTCCATGTTTAATATATATTAAGCTACTCAGTACTTTAGTTTCAGTTTTTTTGAGATTAATGGTGTAACTAGTATTTCACTGTTTTCAATAAATTAATGTGGGTGTGACAACTTCAAGTCATATTATTCATTAGTTACAACAGTAGTTTATTCGAACTACCTACCTAGTTATATTGGTAGGAAATTCTATTACAAGCTACCGCCGTTTGTAAAGAGTCATGTATTTAAAAAACAATCAAGAAATTTTTAGTTGATAAAGCTTTTTATAGTACAAGAATTCCTTCGCATCAAAATTGAGCGTCACCTCAACTAATTTAAATTAGTTTAATTAAATTACTGGTTTAGGAGGACCTTTGTTGTAATGATACTGTGAATAAATTGATAATAAATTAAATTGTCATAACTACAAGAAGAATAAAATGGTAATATTATATAAATAACAATTTACATTAAAAAAACTAGTTTTGCATAACATTGTATTGTGATGACAATTTACATTATACAAAATAGTTTTACTAGAACTTGTATTTGTAGTTACTGCAAAATTTTCTTTGTTGATTGCTATTAGAAATCTTTTATATAACATAACCCATGTGGGAGCAGAATATGAAGAAAATCTCTCAGAATATGGAAAACCTCTCTATGAAGAAAATCAATTTTTAACCGACTTCCAAAAAGAACAAGGTTCTATATTCGAACTGTTTTTTTTTTCTGTACTAGTTTGGAAGAATTTCAGGTTTGAATTTCAAGTTTAAAGTTATGTTTTCAAATTTATAAAAACAATTTCTTCAAATCACTGTTTACTTTATTTACTTCTGATTTCTTGTTTGGATGACACGACCCTAATAGAGCCATATTTTTTTCTTTTTAACCTCTCCCATCCTATGACACAAAGTGTAGGCTTTCATGTTCCAGGACACCACCCATAATTATTTGGGAATTTCGTGCGTACCTCTAATGGTAGCTACGCATCACGTCCAGTGTGTGACCTGGTCACGAAAACTTCGTGATCATGACTCGAAAATCGGTCGTCACGGATATTTTTCAAAATTACAGAGGTGAGTAGAGACAAGAATGTTTTTTCTTTCACAATCACTCTCGCTCCTCTCTTTATTTCTGTCTCCCTCCCTCTCACTCACGCACACTCTCACACACTCTCCCTCTCTTTCTGCGTACACGTGACTACGCACTGAATACCCACTCACGCGTATGCACGGACATCCAAAAGATGCGTGTTTCGTTTTTAGTAGGAATGACCAGAGCACAGAGACTTATAATTACATAGTTCACGTTTTTGGGGGCCCAACCCCTCCCTCAGGACCAACCCCCCCACCCAAATTAAAAAAATACATTCATCTTTGTTGGTCAGTGCTATACGTCTTCAAACTTCTGAGTATTCAGCTTTAATTTTCAGGATTTTTAACCTGTAATCAGGTTCGTCTTTTGTTTCCTTGTTTTCCTCCTTTTGTTTTCTTAGTTTCTTTTTTTTACGTTTCTTCCTCTTTACTCTTCCTCTTGTTTTCTATCACTTTCTTTTCCTTTTCAACTTTTTTCCATATTTTCTTCATTCTCTTGTTTACCTCTTTCATCATTCTTGTTCCACCTATTCCATCTAAACTTATTTTCTCTTAGTAAAAAGTGTGAATGAGAAACATGTAATAAGATAGGTAGATTAAGATAACAAGAAAAAGAAGAAGGGAAAGGAGAGAAATAAGATGATGAAGGAGAAGAAGGAAAATAATAAGAAAAGATTGGTAAAGGAAATAGGAGGAGAGAAAATTGGGAGAAAAGTGACTGATAAAAGACCTGAGAGGAAGCCATTGCAGTAAGGTTGTAAGAAGATGAAAAAGGGAAGTAAGAAAATGAAAAAAGGATAAGTGGGAAGAATTAGGAAGAAGAAAAAAGATAAGGAAGAAGGAAGAGGGAACAGGGAAGGAAGAAAATGAAAAAAGGATAAGTGGGAAGAATAAAGAGAAACAAAGTTGCCAGAAACGGGAGAAAAGGGAATAAGAAGGAGATGATAGAGGAGAAGGAATAAACGAAGATAGAGAATAAGAAAAATAAGTACAAAAAGAAGATAGAGAATAAGAGAGGTGAGTGGGAAAAGAAGTAGGATGAGAAAAGGAAAAAAAGAAAATAAGATTAAAGAGGTAATTCAGCTAGCACAGCAGAAACGTAGAAGTAGATAGTGAAGGTTGAAGGGAGGAAATGAGAGCAAAGAAGAAGAAGAAGAAGGAGGAGGAGGAGGATGAGGAGGAGGAGAAGGACGAGAAGGAGGAGGAGGAGGAGGAGGTTGGAAGAGGAGGATGGAGGAGGAGGAGAAGGAAGAGATATTTGATATTTATTTATCACATCTTACGTTGCCAGGTCTAGTAAGACATATGGCAAACACTAATAAATATATAAACAAAAAGACAAATTACATTACATTAAAATTAATTATAATTGAAATTAAAGATAAAGATTAATTAAAGGAAAAAAAGATTTGCTGAAGAGAAGGAGGAGATGGAGGAGGAAGAGGAGAAGGAGGAGTAGGAGGAGGAGGAGTAGGAAGAGAAGGATAATGAGAATGAGAAGGAGAAGAAAAAGGAGGAGAAGAAGAAGAACAAGGAGGAGGAGGAGGAGGTGAAGAAAAATAAGAAGAAGAAGGAGGAGGAGGAGGAAGTGAAGAAGAAGTAGGAGGAGGAGAAGAAGAAGGAGGAGGAGGAGAAGAAGAAGGAGGAGGAGGAGAAGAAGAAGAAGGAGGAGGAGGAGGAGGAGGAGAAAGACGAGGAGGAGGAGGAGAAGGAAGAGGGGGAGGAGGAGAAGGACGAGCGGGAGGAGGAGAAGAAGAAGAAGGAGGAGGAGGAGGAGAAGAAGATGAAATGTTAAGACCAAGATAAAAATTTAGAATATAGAATAGAGTGGAAAAAGTGGAAAATTGTGTGAAGAAGATGTCGGAGTAGGAATATGAGTCATTGCCAGAGTAAAATGAGAAACAAAATAGAATAAAATACGAGAAAGAAAGAGTAAGAAAGGGAAAGAAAGATGTAGAAAAAAAGAGAGATAGATATAGGATACGTGAGAGTAGTATTATGGGTATGAAATGGGATTTTAATGAGTGAGGCTATTTTCTATAAAGACCCCTCGTGTGTGTAAGCCTCCTTCTATAAGGCCTGTAATTGGTGCAAGTGCCCTTGACCTTTTACAAAAAGTGTTTTTTCTATTCTCTAGGATGAGCACACTTTCCAATAGCTAGACACGTGTGTGTGTTGGTTGATGGCCCAAGACTTCTAATACGTCGACAATATGAGGACAATTTTATGTCAAAACTGACATTGTATTTCTATTTAAATAATGATTTTTGCGTCATACTCGTACATATTTAACATTTTTCGTCATACTTGTACATATTCATCACTTTACCGAGCATTGAATCGAGCCGGTAAACGTCTGTTTACAGAAAGAACAGCTGATTTTCATTACCGCATCCTTTTTCAGTGCGGTAATGGATTTTACCGCATTTCAGCTGTTAGAGAATTTGGAAAACAGCTGATCTCAGAAGTATTTTTAGTATTCAACTGCTGTGATTGATTTTGAGATTATGTTTGATGATGCTTGCTGTAGTAGCTCAAAGTTTATCTTTTTTTATATTTTAGACTAGTATGACGAAAAATATCGTACATAACTCATACGGGAAGATGTTTTCCATATTCGTATGATAATACCGCACTCGACTTCGTCTCGTGCATTAACTCATCATACTCATACAGTAAACACCATTTCCTGCACTTGTAACGTAATATACTATTACCGAGCATTGAATCGAGCCGGTAAACGTCTGTTTACAGAAAGAACAGCTGATTTTCATTACCACATCCTTTTTCAGTGCGGTAATGGATTGTACCACATTCCAGCTGATCGATAATTTGGAAAAACAGCTGATCTCAGAAGTATTTTCAGTATTTTACTACTGTGATGGAATAATTCCATCACAGTATCATCATTTGATTATGTTTATTTATTATTTATAATTTATTTGAGGTTATGTTTGATGATGCTTGTTGTACTAGCTCAAAGTCTATCTTTTTTAAATTTTAGACTAGTATGACAAAAAATATCGTACATAATTCGTCCGGGAAGATGTTTACCGTACTAGTATGATAATACCGCACTCGTGTGTTAATTTATAATGGTAAACACATTTCCCGCACTTGTAACATAATATACTATTTCGTCATTTTAGTAGGTTAGTTTACCAGTCAAGGAATCAATGATAAACAGCTGTTTATACAAATCAAAGACAGCTGAAGTCATTTGATGATTATTAGTAGAGTTGCTGTGATTTGGTGTGTTGAGGTTATCTTCATATAAAAATGATTTATAGTTTCTTATTTCAACTTATCTGCTATTTTACACTTGTATGACGAAAAATAACGCACATAACACGTCTGGTAAGTTGTTTGCCATACTCTTATAATAATTCTGGACTCGAATTCGTCTCGTGCATAAACTATCATACTCGTACGGTAAACACCATCTTACTACCCTTGTTAGGTAATATACTATAGAGCACTTATACTATAGCCTATTTACACGTTTATTTAACATACTCAACATACATTAAAATTAAATTTTGTACTAATGTTAGGGTGTTCCATGTTTCATTTTTTTTTTTTTAGGATAAGCCCACATAGATCTGAGACCTGTGCTTGGGTAATGAATTGGATGATGGTGATCAATGAGTTAGGCCTACATTTTTAGGTGGGTTCCGAACCACCGGGGAGTGATTTTACAGCAGAAAACAGTATTTTTTGCTGGCCAATCCACTTGGTCACCCTTACAAAGAGCGCCCAGGAGTTTCGTAGCTTATCTCTGATTGAACAAATGCCTGTTGAGAATTGGTCATGAAATGATACACAGCTTTTTACCGACGTTTAGCCTTTATTTTAAGGCATTTTCAGGGGCTATTGAAAAACACAATTCATATATTAATACAGTGACTGCATCAAAATTTTTTTACATTATTACACATACTATATTATGGTAGTTGCAGGAAACATAGAATGTTGGAGTTTTACTTACATAGTAAGCAGTAGAACGTAAATACAAAAATGTGTGTTCTGTTAAGCTCATGTATTGAACTTCCACTGCTCAAGTAAATATTCTGACATTCTCTGTTTTCTGAAACTATCATAATACCATGTGTAATAATGTAAATATTCATAAAGTCTCTGTATTAATATATGAATTGTATTTAAAATAGAGGCGAAACGTATAGGCTAAATTTAAATTGAATTTTTAATAAATGAAGCAGAAATTGAAAAGAATAGCCAATTAAACCGGCAGGAAATGGGCCCACTACAGATAATTATAATGTATTTTCCAATCCAGATTTCATGTCAATTAGTGCAGTCTACGTTTTATACGGTAGCAAATCACAAGCGACAATAATGCATGGCGTCCGGTCATTATTCTAGCATCTAGATTTTTTTAAATTGAACAGACTGCTACTTTTTCTTTCGCACATACAACCTTGTACCAATCAAGTCACACAAAACGGCAACATAACGACTTCTTAGTAGCTGCAGAATTATTTAGCCAATCAAAGACTAGTAGTTCATTTTAGATTTTTGAGGAATAGAGACTCCGAGACAGTAGAGAAACTCATTTCACTTAAAAAGCATTTTAAATTATTATTCTCTACTTTTAAGATTCACTACTGACTCTACTAACTTTTAAAACAAACTGACTGCAATTCGTTGAATTTACCATAAAAAGTTAATATTAACAACGCAGATCGTTATGGAACAAGAAATCCAAATTTTTAAAAATATAGATAATTATAATAATAATAATATTGTGGCTGGCTCAGGTCTGGTGTCAAAGTTCTCAGGTCGCACCTGAATAAGTTCAGGGCCTCTGACGTGACTTAATGACCGTTTTTAGGTAGCCGGGACCGACAGCTTAACGTGTCCTCCGAAACACGGAGAAATAATACCGTTAAAAACAAGCTTCACACCTCCCTATAGATACAATTTTCTTCAATTTTTGTTTGGATTTCGAGGCTCAAGTTTTGGTCCAGATTACATCCAATTTATCCCACCTCTGGAATACGCATCTACTGAATAAGTCAGATAAGATAAGCTACGAATGTCTGGGCTCTCTTTGTAAGGGCGACCGATTGGATTGACTAGCAGAAGACACTCTGTTCTCTACTCTAAAATCACTTCCCAGTGATCCGGAACCTACCTAAAACTGTAGGTCCAGCTCATCAATCACTATCATCCAATTCATTACCCACGCACAGGTCTCAAAACTCTACTCAGTGACAAGGTCATGACTGACAATTTTTTGGGTGATGAAGAGACCTGTGCGTAGGTGATTATTTATATGATGGATCAATATTTTTGCCCCAAATCTGTTACCAGTTACATAATTTTCCAAGATATCCAATATTGAATAGAGAATGACCATGACACATAAAAACCATTATTATCTGAATATTTTTTCAATTGTTTTTTTTAAAATATTTCGATATTTCCAAGACTCTTTAGAAACTGCGGTAGCTTGTTATAGAATTTCCTACCAATATAACTAGATTTTTGTTGGAATAGGGTTTCGTAGTAAGCCACGACAATATACTTCATTGTAACGTGTTTTTGGTAACAAAAACCACGAAATCATAACTTCCAAGTGAAGGAAAAAACTAAAAAATAAAATAAAAAAGAGGAAACAGTACTGAAAGAAAGATTGGTCACACACAGCAGCCATTGTTGTGGCTTGCATGGGAGTTCGGTCGAGATAGAAAATCCAATAAAAATGAGATTATGTTCAGACTATTTTTTTATTATTTTTTCACTCTTTTGAGTCTTTATACGTGGCTCAACTATCCATTATTGTGGAAGGAAAATGAAAATGCGGATTTCGTATATTTCGTGAATGTGTCACGCTGTAATTCGGCCTTACACTGGTGCTGAGACGGAGGATAATGATAGGCATGCCATGGGAACAGTATGAAAAGATTCTGGAAAATTGAGAGCACTGCCACCAAAATGATGAGGAGTCGTTGGCCTTCGGGAAAATGGTTTTTCTTGAGGAAAACTTTTGAATCGTCGATATTTTTTATACAGATCAACTAAAACTTATTTCAGCATGATTTTTTCCATATCACTTGCAATGTTGAAAATTGAAAACACTGCTAGAAAAATTATGTTGGTCTTCGGGAAAATGGTTTTACTTGAGGAAAACCTTTGAATCGTCGATTTTCTTTTGATACAGATAACTAAAACTTATTTCAGCAAGATTTTTTGCATATCACTTAATATCTCATGCAATTTTGAAACTGGAAAATTGAGAACACTGCTAGCAAAATGATGTTGGCCTTCGGGAGAATGGTTTCCCTTGAGGAAAACCTTTGAATCGTCGATTTTATTTTAACATAGAGTAACTATACCTTATTTAAATATTAATTTTACCTGGGGCTACGTTATAAAGTAGACATAATAGGTTAGAAACACAGTTTACATTATTCCAGGGGTTATCAAACTAGTTGCATAATGAAGCTATTTTAACACTTTTGTCACTTTTCAGACCAATCAGAACTCAACATTTCTTAAAAACATTTTCGAAATGAATACTATGCAATATACAAACCAGCTGATTGAAACATTTTTAAATCAATTTGAATTTCCATTCAGAACCTAACAACAACAAACACACATTCTAGGTTATGTTAGTGTGGCTGAATTTACCGATTGATTAGTAAGTTAAATGAAATGTTATATATTGGTAATTGTCGATGAAATATTGTATGTAACGAAAGTGTTTTGCCTATAAGCCACTCGAAAGATGTTTAGGACATTTGCTTCACTCGTGTCACTTGCAGTTCAAGTTAGGTTAGGTTAGGTTAGCGGTTAGGTAAACGGTCATGATACAATCGTTGCAAACTACTATTTGAATCTTCACTGGACATCTTATGTAATTTTTTAAAATACCTTGAATATCGCAGTTTTTTTTTCAATAGCAACCTACCCTACCCTTTCTTACAGATGCAGTTTTTCTTCTCTTTTTTTATTTGGAATATCGTGCTCTAGTTTTTTTTAGACATAACATCTACTTTAACCTTTCTCTGGAATATGCTTCTACTGGAATAATATAAATAGTGATTTTTAATACTTAATTTTGAAGTATCATTTTATTGGAAGGAAAAACTGAAAATATTAACACGTGTAATCATTTAATATCAAAACTGACACTGCATTTCTATTTAAATTATGATTTTTACTCGTTCATCAGCCTGATGAAGCTTCTCTTTAGAAGTGAAATGCATTCCTCCAGTAAGTATCGTAAGTACTGACACTGTATTTCTATTTAAATTATGATTTTTACTCACTTAACAGCCTGATGAAGCTTCTCTTCAGAAGTGAAATGCATTCCTCCAGTATAAGTATTTCTATTTATTTATATATGCTATAGTATTTCTATTTAAATTATGATTTTTACTCGTTTATCAGCCTGATGAAGCTTCTCTTTAGAAGTGAAATGCATTCCTCCACTATAAGTGAGTAAAAATCATAATTTAAATATAAATACAGTGTTAGTTTTGATATTAAATTGTTCATCAAGTATTTCGTCATGGAAAACGTGTAATAACATACGTGATTTTACAACTTCAAAATTATTGTAAGATGATTGGATATCCACCGCGGTAACACAATCATAAAAAAAATCTAGATTGCTTGTAATGAAAAGAATTCGAATTACAGGTCGATAGAAAGTCAAGTTGATTGTATTTCATTCCCTGGAATAATCACAGCTTGTTATCAATATGGGGAAACAACTCATGGGGTAAAGAACTACTCTCACATACAATAAGATCTTCTCATAAAACAAATCTCACATGGAGTAGGCTAGAAGATCTACGTAATAAGATTACCAATGAAATCGAAAATTATAATGAATTCCTGAATTACCTGAACAACAAATTGTAACCTTATTTGTTCTGGATATGTACGTGACAGTGGTTCAGAGATGTACGGTCACATACGAACTACATTCACTACTATAGTAGTTTTATGAGTACTTTGCAATTACAGGCCTGCTGTGAGTACCTAGACAGAAAGGTATATAATTTGCTCTTCTTATTCGAGATAAGTTTGTTCAATTGAAGTGGAACCAAACATTGCAGGAGCCAAATTTATTACAAGATTTGTAGCTACGTAATAATGATGACTTCTATTTCAATGAGACGTGCATGAGTAATCTTACCAAAGTATGATTTTTCTTAGCCATAATTTCTATGCTTGGATTTAGGTTAACTAATAGAGAACTTCTCTGAGAGAAATTCGTATAAAAAATACTATGTTTGCTATGTTATTAGACAGGATACTCGCACAATAAGTTCAAAATAGTGTTTTCTACTACAAAAATAGAGTGGAGAGCGTCAAAATATTAGGATACGACTCTTCCAAACGGAGACACTTTTTCGATAGAGCGGTCTCGTAGAGCAGTCTAGACTCTTGCTAAATTCGTGTCAAGGTGAAGGTGTGTTTTTGGAGGATAGATTGCTCTCCGAGGCAATCTATGTTTGATATATCTCTATTAATGATTGGTTAGGTTAGGTACGGTTAGGTTATATTAGGTTATTACCTAAACTAACCTAACCTAATCAATCATTAATGGAGATATTTAACAATATCAATAACAATACCAATTAATTATCAACATAATATTTTAGGTCTCTATATTTCTATCAAAACTGACTCTATTTCTATTTAAATTATGATTTTTACTCACTTATACTGGAGATATCTTTGTTCGATGTTAGGACGTACCTCTAGAG
Organism: Conomelus anceps; assembly: GCA_948455865.1. NCBI lineage: Eukaryota > Metazoa > Arthropoda > Insecta > Hemiptera > Delphacidae > Conomelus > Conomelus anceps. Next base: position 11,755,834 of record OX418227.1, on the reverse strand, counting down.
GTGGGTCCATCAGTCTCGTAGTAGGCCTTCAACTTTAGGTGGATTCCGAACCACCAGGTCGCTGATAATTAATCGCATAACACTTACTTTTTTTGAGAATGAAGCCCACATAGGTCTGAGACCTGTGCGTGGGTAATGAGTTGGATGATGGCGATTGATGAGTTGGACCTACAGTTTTAGGTGGGTTCCGAACCACCGGGAAGTGATTTTACAGCAGAGAACAGTGTCTTTTTTGCTGGCCAATTTAATCGGTAAAAGTAAATTCGTATGGCTTCTCGTGGTGGGGAGACCCTTACCAATTTAATCGGTCACCGTTACAAACAGGACCTACGAGAACGCAGCTTATCTCTATCTGATTGAACAGATACCTGCTACGGCTCGCGGCTATCACTGCCCTAAGTAGATCACTTTTTTTACTATCTTTGCTCAACTATTATAATGAAATTTCTATTTTATTAATTTTTTTTAAATTGAAAATATAAATGCATTTGGAAAAATTGAATTTACTATCATCACTTGTTAATCAGGAGCTTCTATCTTTAATTTATTCGACTTTTAATCCGGTTTTAATTCGACTTTTAATTCGATTTTAATTCGACTTTTCACTATCTTGGTTCGACTATTCAACTGATATTTCTATTTTATTAAAGAAAAAAACATTTGAATTTTACATTTTTTTAATATTTGTTTATCACACCTCAAGGTGTTGTAACTCCGTGTCTCTAACCAGTAGGAAAAAAACATTTGAATTTTACATTTTTTTAATATTTGTTTATCACACCTCAAGGTGTTGTAACTCCGTGTCTCTACTTCAGGGATGCCCATGGTGGGGGGGGGGGGGGCTATATGACGCAGACTGCGTCATTGAAATTCTTGGGGGGTTGCAAAAAACGTTTGGGTTGGGGGGGGGGGGGTAAAGTTGATTGAAACCGTGTTTAATGTGACGACATTCAAAAATATAATACGAAGTCACCAGATAGAATGTCATTTCATGACAATATATTTATAATTATTATTATAAATATAATAATATGTTTAATACTATTGAATATGAATTAGCTAGAATAGTTTTCCTTTACCTTTCAAAAAAATGTTACCTATGTAAAGAATCTCAAGAAATATACATACATTTTGTATATTATTGACTGGGTTTGAATTTTGAACCTATTAAAACCTATCAAACCCTATTGGGTTTGAACCTATATAAAATCTTTTTTTAGTTTTAGAAAGAATAGGTGGGGGGGTATTTTTTCGCATGTTTTTTTTGGGGGGGGGGGGAGAGGGATGCCTAATTTATGTTGGCGGGGATGGTGCTAAATTTAGGGGGGTGCGTCATGAGGCTTAGGGGGGGTGGTCACCACTGTCTGCTTAATGAGTGATTTACGTTCAACTTCACAATTTTTAAAGCACCATTTAATATTCAAACAATGTTCACATAGTATATTTTAAACACCGCTTTAATACAGCGTTCAGTATGCGGCTAACAAATTAATGTTTAGATGTGAATGTGTGACCAATAAGCTGAGTTCATTGACTGAGTTCACTGGAACCAGAAAATAACCTGTTGTTGTTGTTGTATTTTAAAGTGGGGGGGGGGAGTTATTGGGTGCGGTGTTTTGGAATTCAGCAGACCCCCCATCACTCAACCCCCCCCCCCCCCCACAAATACAGGTATCTTACAGGTTCGTCACAGCTAGATAAACGTGTTGCACCATGTGGATTTATTTTGGTAGGTGAGTATTTTGAGGATTCCACAGAGGTACTGCATGGGATGGTTACATCATTTGTAAATTATTTGAAATAATTATTTAATTAAGAAATTTTGTGGCATTGCATGAATTATTGTGGCTTTAGGTGAATTAAGTTGAGGTTTTATCTATTATTTATTTATAATATTATTTATTAGTATGTATGTTTATCAATCTATTTTCACAAAGCTTCTAAACGATTTATTTATTTATTTATTGACTTGGCTGGTTTATTTATTTGGCAGATTATGAAACAACCAGCCATTAAAAAAAATTCTGAAGTTTAGTAATAGTAATATTAATAATAATAATGATGATAATAATAATAATAATAATAATAATAATAATAATAATAATAATAATAATAATAATAATAATAATAATAATAATAATAATAATAATATAATAATAGTAATAATAATAATAATAATATAATAATGATAGAATAGAATAGAAAAATCTTTTATTCATTCAAAATTATATAACCTTAAGCAAACCTGCAAGGTTGCTTGACAAGGTTCAATACAACAAATCAAATTTCTTTTAACAATAAAAATTTATGAAAGATTATTTTTACAATATTTAGAATTAAAAAAATGATAATAATAATAATAATAATGATTAATGACAGGGACCCTCATAGACCTGTCTCTACTTTGCGATGCAGCTTTGTAGCCTTGGGATCAATATCCCCGGCTGCAAAGTGAAAAATTCAAAAAACAAAAGTGGATAATAATAATAATAATAATAATAATAATAATAATAATACTAATAATAATAATATCAATAATAAGAAATAATACTAATAACAATAAAAATAAAAATAAAATAATAATAATAAATTATTATTATTATTGAAACTAGATGTAAAGGTTATTAAAGTAAGGAGGGGAGCTTCAAGAGAAAAAGTACAGTTACTCTATTCATTTATATATCTATTTATCAATCCATTTCTACAAAACTTCAATCAATTTTCAATCAATTTATTCACAGTATCATTACAACAAAGGTCCTCATAAAACCAGTAGGTTCTTCAGGAGGTGCCATATATTGATTTAATACAATTAAGTTATATTCTTGAACAAACTTCTTTATTTATATATATATAGATTCTGTAGATTTATATATTTGACAGGATTTAAAAAAGAAAACCCTGTATGAGACGAAGAGAACCAAATTCAATCATCGTTATTGTTTTCAACGTTGTTCTTTATTTATTTATTCATTCTTGGAGACAACATAATTATAATTAATTCTGGGAGACAATTTTTATACCAAATTTCAACTGCACAACTGTACCGTACTGTTTCTAGTCTCAAGTTATAGTGCCGATCACAGTA
>OX418227.1:11672238-11752546 GCA_948455865.1 Conomelus anceps | reverse complement strand
TCAATATACATATTATATATATATTTTATGAACATATATTTAGATCTATCCCATATCTATGCATTGCACTTTAGAACCGGTTGGGCTGTTGTAGTAGGCAGGGTGAGATAGGCATGTAACTTATCCGTATGCAAGGAGCAAGGACTGTGATTGATATGCTGTATTATAAATTGGGAGATGTACTAACACTGTTCTACGAAGCATATCGATACAGTCTCAGAGTGTAATAGCTTTTCTGCTTGTTAAAACTCACAAAAGGTACTCTCGGGAGATGTTGTACTGTAGCTGTCTTCTGACATTTCATTTTTTTTCCAATTCATTTGCTATTTATTTTATTTTTTTATTGTTTTTATTTATTTTATTTATAAAATAAGTGAAGTGATAGCTGCGAGCCGTAGCAGTTATCTGTTCAATCAGATAGAGATACACTGTGTTCTCGTAGGTCCTGTTTGTAACGGTGACCGATTAGATTGGCCAGCAAAAAAGACACTGTTCTCTGCTGTTAAATCACTTCCCGGTGGTTCGGAACCCACCTAAAACTGTAGGTCCAACTCATCAATCACAATCATCCAACTCATTACCCACGCACAGGTCTCAGACCTATTTGGGCTTCATCCTCAAAAAAATTATTTATTTTATTTATTTTATTTATTTTATTTATTTTATTTATTTTATTTATTTTATTTATTTTATTTATTTTATTTATTTTATTTATTTTATTTATTTTATTTATTTTATTTATTTTATTTATTTTATTTATTTTATTTATTTTATTTATTTTATTTATTTTATTTATTTATTTTATTCATTTTATTTATTTTATTCATTTTATTTATTTTATTTATTATATTAATTTTATTTATTATATTCATTTTATTTATTATATTAATTTTATTTATTATATTAATTTTATTTATTTTATTTATTTTATTCATTTTATTTATTTTATTTATTTTATTCATTTTATTCATGTTATTTATTTTATTTATTTTATTCATTTTATTCATTTTATTTATTTTATTTATTTTATTTATTTTATTTATTTTATTTATTTTATTTATTTTATTTATTTTATTTATTTTATTTATTTTATTTATTTAGTCCGAACAAAGACCAAACAACTCTGTGTCAAGTCGTACGTTTTGCATAATATATCTGTTTGTAACGCTTTTACGGCTGAACGCGTGGACCAAATTATATGAAATTTTGAAGAATAGATCTTCTTTTAAGGAATGCCCTGCGGTAAATGTAAGTATTTTAAAAATTTGCTTGCATTTAAAGGATATTTCAGAGGAAAAAAGGAAAAGAATTCAGCCATCCTTCTATAGGAAACATATGATTTTTTTAAATGAGCTTTTTCAACAGATACAATTTGAATCAGATTTCAAGATAGCTCTCGTACTCCCTTATTCATCTGGTTGATCCTTCATTTGAATTAAGTTATCCTTCGTTCGAATAACACATTTGATTCATAAGAATAACATATTTGTTTTAGATGAACGGATGAACCACAAATCATTTCTAATATTCCAATTAATTATAATAACAATTGATAACTAAGTAAATGGTAATTATACAAATGTGATTAATATTGTTTTTAAATTCATTCATCAGACATGTGAAATCTGATCTGATTTGAACAATCAGCTGTCTGTAAAATAGAAACACAGACTTGATGCTATGATACAGAGTGACTTTTTGTGGAAAACAGACATGAAATAGCCTGTGCAAATTGAATTAAGTGTTAGGTGTGATGATTGTGTTTAATTTTGAGATGGTGGTTATCATTGAGTACATGGAGTATGCTCCTCTGTGCAAGCATCGTTATTCTTGGGCGTGAGGTCCACTGTTCACAAACCCACTAGTCTATTTTAATATTTCTATTATTCTTACTTTTTACCTCTATTTTCTCTCTTTCATTACTATTTCTTTACCGTTGTCTCTCATCCTGGTTATTTGATTAAGTTTTACTGGTTATGTGTCAAGAATGGACAAATCTTTGTCCAAACTTCGCCATTTCATGTAATTGCATCGCTTAGATTGTCATTACTGCAGTTAATATCATTAATATTGTTGTGGAAGAATGAACAGTGATTTTCGGTGTTATCTGCTTGTGTCAACAAGTCTTCCGGTCTAAGCAATTAATTACTTTTCTTCTGTACTCTCTTCGCCTTGTAGTTTATTTTTGACTCTTTTATGACATTTACTTTGAACTTTGTAGAATATTCTAGGTATTTAATTAGAATTTAATGGAATCTTATAAAATATTGTGGAAAATGCGAAAGTCCTTATCTGTTTATTTTAGAAATTGATAGAGAAAGCTCCGTCTTTCTGGATTTTGCAAAAACCCATTTAAGGCGACGAACGCTTAGGTGAACATTAGATTTATTCTTATTTGAAATTTGTTACGTACTTGTGCTACATAAGTTTAATTGTTCTTTTTGATGTTTCTTCTTGAATTATTGGACAGTTTATTGAAAAGTTATTATGTATTAGATAGGCCTTTTAATATTAAGTGATTGATTTTTGTACAGTAATATTGCCAACTATTTATTAGTTGAACAATATCGATTTATTCATATGTATAAACTTGCTGTGCATAACTGACCATTTTTGAGTCGCGGCTGACGCGTTTCGAACTATGTCGTTCTTCTTCGGCGCTTGGTTGCAGACTGAGTAGTTTCCTAGTATGTAAGGTCTAATACCAGAAAACTACTCAGTCTGCAACCAAGCGCCGAAGAAGAACGACAGAGTTCGAAACGCGTCAGCCGCGACTCAAAAAAGGTCAGTTCTGCACAGCAAGTTTATACTTATGAATAGTTCTACTGCAGTTCACGAAAAATGGATATCCACAACAATAATATCGATTTATCTGTTTTTGATTGCTTATGTTGTGTAAGACATTACTGATCAGTGTGAGTTGTGAATTATTTGTGTAAATAAAGTGCGAGTGATAAATTTAAGTGTTGCCAGCGTTTTTTTAGAGATAGAACCCTTCACAATATCACACAAATGAGATCATTGTACATAATTCTTTGCACTCTAAAAATAGTATTTAAAAAAATTAATTTATTTAAAAAAACACCAAAAAACAAATGTAATAGTACATCACAATCAGATACACTATATTAAACTATGTTTTTTTACAGTATATATAAGAAAAATATATACTTCAAGATTTCCATCAGCAAAGCCAAGCTTGTGCGCCAGATGAAAATCAAAACAATAACACTTATAAACAATCTTAAAAATAACTTATAGCAAACATTATAAGAATACAGAGCCTATTTTAAAATAAACATTTGCCTTCACCCAAGCATCTATTCTAAGAGTTTTAGTTTTATTCGTGAATGGTATCAGCTCTATGGGTATCACGTTAAGAAGTTTACAGCAAATATAGAGAGTTTGATGTCTGCAAATGCGTTTATTGAGATTTGGAATCAAAACTAGATTTCTCAACGGTCTTATATTGTAATCAATCTGTCTGAATTTGAATAGTTCTCTATTGCAATTTATGTATACAATAAGTTTCTTCATAAATAATTGTCTTACAGTTAATACTTGGAATTCATCAAAAAATTTCCTGAGTTCACTACTGTATATATCTATGTGATGTTAATAATTTTGTTTTTAACCATTCATTCATATGCAATTTGTAAATAAACATGAATAAAGAAATCTAATCTAATCGAATCTAACCCAGGTTGGCCATCCAACCAATTTTCGTTGAACTCCAAATCACTGACTGACGGACAGACAGGAAACAGTCAAGGTCACGCCGTTCCTTGTTCACTCGTTGCCCGTTCGCTGTCAAGGGGTTCCGGTTGACAGAAGATGAAACTGTCTGCCTGTGAAACGTTACGCTCCGCTGACTTTTTCACGTGACGTTATGGTGGATATTTCGCTTCTAAAGCAAAATGAGCGCTCATAATCCATCTGGGAATCACTTATTCTTTGCTTTCCTGAACCTTGAAAAAGCCTAGGGACTATCTAATACTCGAGTATAATCACCATTGCAAAATCAAACATGTGCTGTAGAATGGTGGCAAGATCGTACCCATGGATGGGAAAGGGGTTAGAGGGTTCAAACCTCCTCACCATTGTTTGAAACTAAGAATTTTTATATATAAGTTTCCTCAGTTTTTAAAGAGTTGCCTTAATTACAGGGAATAAAAGTTACTCGATATTATGCTGTCAATAAGTTATATTTTTAATTATAATTATATTTAAATATCTAACTTATTCCTGGATTTCTTGTTCCAAGACCTACTGAGTTGTTAATATTAACTTTTTAAGTGAATTCAACGACTTGCAGTCAAATAAGTTTTATTACGAATATGAATTTGGAGGGAATAGAGAGAAAGAAGAAACAGTGGTTCTCGGTGTTATCTGCTATGTAAATGTTTACTTTTAAGCAATTAATTTCTCTGCTTTTGACACTTTTACGGTGTTTACTTGGTAATTAGTAGAATGTTCTAGTTGTTTGATTAGACATTAATGGAATCTTTTCGAATATTGTAGAAAGTGCTAGTTTCTTTATTTGTTTAGAAGTTGGTAGAGAAATCTAGAGATATCTCAATTATGATAAAGTATATAAATGGAGGAAGTCTCTTGTAAATGAGTTCAGTTGTCTTTGAAATTCATCGTGATAAACAAGTTGTGTCAGTTCTATATTGTGTCTATATATAGTGATAATTCTTTCTCTGTGCCTTTAGTGACAATTCTTTTTCCTGTGAACTACTCTTTTTTTATACCAGTGAACTACTAAATAGTGTTTATTGTATTACGGACTAGTGCTACGTAAGTTAATTGTTCTTTTTTGACGTTTCATTTTGAATATTATTGGACAGTTTCTTGTACAGTTATTATTTAATATTAGATCGGCCTTTTGACATTTAGTGATTGATTTTTGTACAGTTTATTGAAATCTCTTTATTAGTTGAACAGTATCGATTTATCTGTTTTCAATTGCTTATTTTTCTGTAAGACATTACTGACCAGTGAGTGTTGTGAATTATTTGAGTAAATAAAGTGCGAGTGATAAATTTAAGTGTTGCCAGCGTTATTTTAGACATAGAACCCGTAACAGTACTTACCCTTGAAGATGGGTTTAACAACTCGAAAACGTTCGGCCTATAGAGTAAGTAAAATACTACTTATTCTTAATAAAAATTTGACTGCAAGTCGTTGAATTCACTTAAAAAGTTAATCTAATTTATATTTTATAATATATAATTAATACTTTATTAATTATAACTATATTATGTTATGCATTGAACTGTCTACTGGACTTTACTGGCTAGTTTTAGTTCAGGATAATTCTTGCTCATTAAAGGTAAAATTCATAGTCGATTTATTAATTATTTTGTATTTTATGAAACAAAAATCGTATATAGTGTAATAAATTGTATCATGTACTAAACTTTGGGTTGCGTCCTTAATGAAACACCCGTTAGTTGAGGTGGATAGACTGCTGTTTCAAAAAAACGTTTTTCGAAAGTTTTTTCTAAACGGTTCTAGTTGCATTTTAGGGCGCTGAATTTGAATTTCATCGTGTTTTTCAGCTCTCAATGGTGGCTTCACCATCAAAAATCGACGAACCTCTCTAATGTTGGGAATTTTAATAGTTATTTATGTATTAAGAGCGTGAAGCGCGACTTTATCGCTCGAGCCAAAACATTTACTGCGCGACGCATAGCGGAGCGCAGTAATTTTGCGAGAGCGATAAAGAAGCTTCACGTGTGAATTACATACAATATTTTTCCTACAACTGCAGTTCTGGATTCCAACACAATAAAAGCTTGTAGTTTGTAACATCACAGACCTTACGCGGATTTGGTTAGCGTGCGCCATTGTTGAGGTTATGAGAATTTCACGAATTCCATGATCCACCAATGAGAAGACATCAAAATCAAAACAGAAGCGTAAAGAAAACAGCTGGCGAGCGTAAAGTACTTTACCGCTTGCGGAGCAGTAAAGAGGTATTTTACAATTAGTTTACAGTACATAAAGAACTACTTTACGAGCAGTTGTAGGAAAAGTTTTTTTTACAATAATTATCTAGATAGATAACAGTTTTTGAAAAACTGTAATTCCTACATAAGGTAATTGAAATCGATGAGTTCCACAAATTGAGTGAGATATTTTATTCTCTGAAGAGGGAATTAAAATGTTTGAAATTGGATATTTTTTCAAAATTTCCAAAACCTCCCGATGTCACGGGCTATATCTCAAAATATGGAAATGTGATTATAAGGTCTGTCATATCATTTGATGATGAAATCAATTTTTAACAATTTTCATTTTTGTTTTCACAATTTGTCATGAGAGGAATGGGAATAAGCGTGAAAATATAATCTATCCTCTAACTACGTTCTAAGTATCATTAGCTATCATTCTTGGAAAAAGGCTTTTAAGCACTTTCTAAGAATAAATTTGAACAGGTGGTGGTAAACCCTCTTGCACACTTCTCCACTACCTTAATGTCAATAGAATAGATTTAGAATTAGAAATATTAAAGAATATAATAGAAATCAATTATGAAATTAGGATTTCAATAAATCTAACCCTTAGTAATAGCAGGTGTTTTGCATCGAAAGCCAATTTTATGACATCTGAGTGTGTTTTTTGGTATTGATTTATCATCAGTTTTTTGTTAAGAATTAAATTCTCTACACGTTTTGTCAAAAAAAGAAAGCTTTAACAAAGTCAATTAACAAAGTTTATCCACTTCAAACTTGAAAAACGTGTTTTTGGGACTTTTGCATATTTAGTTGAATATTTAAAAAATACTGTAGTTATGGACCTCTAACTGGTTTTATTCAATTTTTCAGCTCATTTTACATTGAACCTGACCAAATTATAAATTTAAAAAAAAAATTTGTTCAGGTAAATTGATGGGGTTTGTGAATTGAATACCGTACATTAGAGATAATAATAATAATAATAATAATAATAATAATAATAATAATAATAATAATAATAATAATAATAATAAAAGTAATAATAATAATAATAATAAGCGTTTTGCTTTTATTGGTGGGGAGACTCTCACGGGTAGTTCCACCTCGCTATTTATGCCATTATATGGGGTACATGGAGTACCCAAGAAAAAAGTAAAGAAAACCCATTAGTGACCCCCAAACTTCCGAGCTGGGACCGCTCGTGGATGGACCTACTATTTTAATTGGGCTCCGAACCATCCAGTATGTGATAAGAAAGCGTATAAGTCATTGAAGCACTGAATACAGTAGAACTGACAACATTATAGCAAAGTTTTCTATCTCCCAAAGGGTGAGCCTCACAAAAAAAATGATCAGCATTTCTTTGTTCAAAAGTATTTTGTCTCTCAGAAGCCAGGGAGTGCTTAAATGCATAATAAAACTTGGCATTATCTTCTCAACCTCAACAATTTATTGCAGGAATCCATTTCCTTGTAGACGTCGTTCTATATTTTAGACTAGAATCATTTTAAAATTCCCAATCTGAAAGCAGCACATAACAATACATAAGGAGCCACAGACGAAAGCTATCTTATTGTGGGTTTGGCTACAGATTAGTAACGCACTAGGGTCTGTTACGGTTTATCAGTCCATTTTGAAAAAATATCCAAGGAAAAAAGGATGTAAACTTACAAAATGGGGTGTATTAGGACTGTTATAATAAATAAGAAGGTTGGAAATCTTTTGAGACAAGGTTACCATTGATTTTACTAAAAAATAAAAGATTGTTCAGTATTTTTACCATTTTTATTATGCATCATCTATCTAGCTTAATTCCATTTCGATAAAAATCTAGAAGGAAGCCCAAAAAGTACTTTTCCGAAATGAAGCCCACATAGGTCTGAGTGACACCTGTGCGTATGTAATGAGTTGGATGATGGTGATTGATGAGTTGGACCTACAGTTTTAGGTGGGATCCGAACCACCAAGAAGTCATTTTCCTGGTGAAAACAGAGTTATTGGTGTATTCTGTCACTAGAAATAAGATTATATCTTCCTGATAGCTAAAGTTTATTTGTGAATAAATTGTCATGTTGATTTCTGTTTGGCAAATAAAAATTTAATTGAATTGAATTCTGTTTAGAAGAACTTTGTTATTAATCCCTTTTCTTTCGTGTTTGAAAGCATCAATTCGGATGTTTTCATTTCGATTTGACAGTCACTAAGCTGCTAGTGTTGTACTGTCAGTTCAATTTCTAGTTGAACTTGGTCATAACCTAAAATTTGGATTTTTATTTGAAAATTTGTGAGAAAGCAGTAGTGGGCTGTGCTTGTTGTATCTTTACTTGGTTGTGTCTTGTAATTTGGTTAAAAAATACGGCCTTCTTATGAAGCTATGACGAGATTTAAGTTAACTTTTTATTGTAAATACAACGACTTGCAGTGATTTTTAATTGAGAATAAATAGTATTTTCACTCACTTCAGGCCAAACGTTTTCTTTGAAGATGAGCCTCCATGACTCGAAAACGTTTGGCCTAAAGTGAGTAAAAATATCATTAAACTCATTTAAAATTGACTGCAAGTCGTTGAATTTGCCATAATAAGTTAATAATAACAACGCAGATCGTTATTGAACAAGAGCAATAGATAACATTATTTTCAAAGTCCATCGAATACAATAAACTTCGAAAAAAAATTATGACCAAAAACCCTGCGCGCAGCCTCAAAACGAAGACATCAGTTCTGTCTAGACATTGAATCTGTTTCTGTTCTCTTAAGTCATGCTTTTTCCGCCTGACCAACTCCTAAAGAATGCATCTAGGCAATGTTTTACTATCAACTTGCTGACAACACCCCACAAGATTGATTTCGTCTGTCAGGACTTGTCTCCGGTTTTGTGGGGCAGACATGCAACTTGTTTTGACACACTATCAGTGCAAGACACCCTCGTTTTCAACCCCTGAAACCCTCAAACTTCCCTTGAACCACCCTTCGAAAATACCAGTTCGCAAGTCAATCCATCAGTCTTCGTTTAAAATTTACGATAAATATGGGAAGCAGTTTCTAAAAGCTCTGAGGATAGATAGTTTTGTTGATAATTTTTTTTTTTCACTATCTATAACGATTATATTGATGCTATATCCTGTTCTTACAAGCTATTTACAAGCGAGGATTTTTGACAGAAAAAGGACTTCCATGTTTTTAGCTACTCTATTTACAAGATTGGACTTTTTTCGTCAGGAGGACTTCCATTTTTTCAGCTACGGGTTTTTCCATTCAGCTTCCATTTTTTCTTTCTTTAATACGGTTTCTAAGTGGCTTTGATGACACACTTTAGGAATCTGTCAAACCAGGGGCGTTATTTCACCAAACTGTTTGGGGGGGGGGGGGGACTAACACCGTGGTGTATGGGGGGTATGGAATATTCCCCACGGGAAGGAGGTCCGGGGTCTTCCCCCGGGAAAATTTTGAAAATATAACATTTAAAAATGTAATTTTAAGCTTCATTTTGCCTATTTAAAATTTTAATACAATAATATTTTTTGTAAACAAATAGCGCGTTGTAAACTGATAGTAACGGACGACAGTGCCACCTTGATTAGTCTCTGTTATGTAGGTTTAGGAATTATTAATTTTACTGATCAAAGATAACCTTACTCTCAAAGTTATTTAGCTACGTTAATACTGTAAAGGAAATTATACTACTGTTATTTAAATTAAATTATTAATTTAGTCTTGTGATTTTAATGTTTCACGTAGATATGCCTATTTAACATTATTTATCAGATCTTTTTTTTTTGGGGGGGGGGGAGGGGGGGGGGTCTGGCGCCTCTGTGTCAAACATTAGTAGAAACTAGAACACTGTGTAAGTAAACCGACATTTACATGAAATAATTATTAACATCACATTTTTGTATTTATTTCCTCCTATTTCATCCACCATTCTTCATTTAATTCCATATCTAACAATTTTATTATCTCTTCTGTAATATTTTCTTCGACTTTAGTCGCGCATTCTATCATATTTCTGTACATTTTTTCACAAATCTTCATTTTTCAATTCTATTTCTCCGACAATTTTATCATCTTCTCTACAATTTTTGTCTCAATTAGGTCCAGTTTGTAATTTGTTCAAATTTTACATTTTTCTTATTTTCTTTTGTACTAGTTACCGCTTTTTATCTCATCTCTCCCTATTCCATTAAACTTCTTTGATTTCTATAAACATAACTTTTTCCCCGATTCACAAAAAAATGCACATTGGCGGTTCTGTTTAGTGTTTGAAAAAGCGTTTTGTTTTTTTTCTTCTTGTTCAGCAGATCTTGTAATATAATAATGCCTCAATATTTTCTCTCTGTTTTTTTTTTCAATCTGACGATTTCTTCTTTGTGAAGTTGTGGCAATGAATAAATACATAAAAAAAAACAATTTTTTATATATTCACAATCTAAATCTGCAAGTCGTTCGATTTACAACAAAAAGTTAATATTAACAACGCAGATCGTTATGGAACAAGAAATCCAAGAATTTAAAATAATTTAAGAGAAGATTTCAACACAATCAAACATGAAAACATTTACGCTTACAGGGTAAAAATAAAGTGGATAATTGGGCTTAGCAGCAGACTACTTAACACTCTTCAAATTATATTGTAATTCGAAAGAAACCAGCCGTGCAATTTTTGATTTTCACTAGCTAAAACGAACCAAGATCCTATAGTGGCGATCTGTTTTACTTCAAAATTAGTTTTATATATGGACCCGAAAATTCAAAATCAATAACGATCTCACTTGGACTATAAGGAAGGTATTCACCAAGTTTCAAAAGTCTTCCTTTCAAGTGCTAGGGCACGGACGGCGGACAACGGCACGATTTGAATAAGGCGCTAATAATTCGGTTCCCTAGTAATTCAAATCTTCGCGCCGCGACGCTTCCGAGCGTCGATGTTCAGGCTCCCCAACACTTGGACGCGTCGATCTCTATTGATCAAGTCATCGATCGCAACTACCCATCAGTCCCCACTCCTGCGATCTTAACCCTTTCTTGTTTATGCTTCCAGTGTTCGCGTAGGTTAGCTCAATATTTTTACAATTGATAATCTTTTCGTTTTAAGACGTATTATTTGGTGGTAAATAGTTTGGAATTCTTGATAAATCAGTGTGATAGTGATGATAAGTCTGTGGTAGAAGTGGAATAGTGATAGTGCTACGTATAAGTGTGATCAAGTCCGAAAGCATGGATTACTTCATATCAAATTAATGTTTTCTCCAATGCTGCTTAACAGGTAATAATGATTTTGGATGCTTAATGATTATTAAGAACTTGAAAGGGTCTTATTGAAATCGTGCCGCTGTCCGTCCGTCCATCCGTGATCTACCTCTTGAAAGGAATTTTCTAGACTTGAAACTTGGTACTTAGCTATCTCATAATCCAAGTGAGATCGCTTTCGATTTTCGAGTTTGGGGGTCGAATATAAAAGTGAAGTACTTACGTAGGGGCAGTTCGATATCTTCTCCACGGAACAATCGAATTAAAATTTCGATAATCGATATGTCTACCAAACCCAAAGCTAAACCTAAATTTCTTTCTTACCGATCGTCGATTCTCTTAGTTGATTGTTTTGTGAGGAAGATATGGAACTGTAGTCATCACGTATCGTACGAGGGCCACTATTTAACAACAAGCTTGATCCAACCTCGCTAGATCGTGACGTCACGCTAATTGGGAATTTACCCCAAGGATTGCTAGTGTTAGAGCATTATTGAATTCAATATCTAGGAATTCACGATCTAGCGAGGTTAGGTTAAGCTTGTTAAACAGTGGCCTTCACGTATAATACCTGAGAGCTGCTGTCCCATATCTTTCCCACGAAACAATCGACTAAGAAAATCGATATTTTAATATGAAAGGACCGTTAGGTATAGCTTTGGGTTTGGCATAGATATCGATTATCGAACTTTTCATTCGATTGTTTCGTGGGGAAGATGCAGGACTGCAACCTAAGTAAGTAGGCCTACCAAAGATCACCACTATAGGCTCTATGTTAGTTTTGGCTAATGAAAATCAAAACATTGCACAACTGGTTCATTTTGAATAAGTAGCCCAATTATCCACTTTATTTTCACGCTGCAAGGGTTGACATTTCATTTCTGATTGTGTTGAAATCTCTACTGTAAATCATTAATTTGAAAAATAAAACAGAGAGATAATATTGAGGCATGATACTGAACAAAAAGAAGAAACAAAACTTTTTCAAGAAATGTTGATGTGATTTTTTGTGAATCGGGAAAGTTAAATGGTGAATATGTCTAACAGTACAACAGATAAAAATTATTATTCATAACTATTGTTATATTCGACCCCCATACTCCAAAATCAATAGCGATCACATTTTGACTATGAGGAAGCCAAATACCGAGTTTCAAGAGTGTAGAATCTTTTTTTAAGCGCTAGAGCACGGATGGACAACTTCTTATTTGAATCCTTATTTGTTCCTTTTACGGGAACTATAAAATCACATGCTTCATACGAATCTCAAAGGAATAAGCGAAGTGCTCAAAATATAATTCAGTAAATTATTCAAGGAAATTATAGCATAGCATTAGTTCCATTTTCAGCTTTGATTACAAACTTGTACACTTTAAGAAGCTTTATCAAATAATTTTTCAATTCCTTAATATACCTGTCTATAGACTCCATTGCAGGAAACTAGTCTTTTTTTAAACAAGACTGCATTTGGATGGGTGACCATGTTTCTATATGACTTGATGTTATAAGCATTATTGTAACTTACCCGGTGGTTCGGAGCACACCTAAAATTATTATAGGTCCATCATGTTCTTGACCGAACGGAGTGAGGTCTATCCTTTGACGCCCGGAATTTTCTCTGCCTGTCTGTCTGGCTGTCTTACGGTTGCAGACGAACGCCTAGACCAATTGTTACGATTTTTCATATGGATGTTCCTTATTCCTAAGCACATCGATGTATATATTTAATTTTTTCAAATTTAATATGGCAGCCAAATTTTTTCAAATACAGCGAAATTGTATCAGTATGAGTTTCCTTTTTATATACAGTTAATGGGGTAGGTACTGAATTTGTATCAATATGAGCTTCCTTCTTATATACAGTAGTGTGCTGTATTTTAAAGCGATGTTTATAATGTGTCCGACTTTTAATTGCATTATAAGTTATTCTATCACAAATTTCTTAATCAAACTATTTTAATTTATAAATCATAAGTTATTTACCTAACTTATTCTTTTAAAAAGACTTTAATAGTCTTATTCAATTTTTTAGTATTTAGATGTTCCAGTCTGACAATATTATGATTAAAAAATATACAGATAAAAAGAACCAGATACTCAGATAGTATAAATATAGGCTATGTTGATCATCAAATGTGAAAAAACAATTATAATTTTAGATGGTGAAAATCGGGAATGGAAGATGGATGAGAAAAAAAATAAATTAATCATTTTTTATGAATAATTTCTGTTTTTTATGATTGGAGATTTATTGATATTAAAAGCTGCTAAAAATGCATGGGAACCCTATATAAGAGGTGATTTCTAGGGGCGTCAAGAACTTTGGTCTTTTCAAATATTAATTTTTACAGTTTCCGTCATCAATAAAAGGTTAAGAAATTAAAATCGAGTCGAAAAGGCTCTTCATTTTTTTTTTCGAAAATGTCATCCCCTTTTGAGTGAGTGAGGTCCAAGGCGAGTAGAGTAAATGTCATCCCCTTTATTCTACTCGCCTTGAGTGAGGTCTACTGTTCACAGAACTACTAGTTATAACTTGATTCAAACGGCGAGGTGGAACTACCCGTAAGGGTCTCCCCACCAATAAAAGTCATACGCTTATTATTCATTTATTTAAACATATTATCTTGACAATTATCAAGTAAAATCATTGTCGCACAGTAGTTCAGGTGTATCACTTCCTTTTCAACAATAATTCACACGACTTATCAATATTTATCAAAGCCCTCATACCTTTTTTGCCAGTCATCCATTACTCGATAATTATCGTATTCCCAGAGACACTGATTTTCTCACACGACTCAACCGTGAAAACAACAACTATTTTAGTTGTGACTGGGTGGGGGGCAAGTAATGGAAGAGGGGGGCAAGGGGTCGTTAGCCCCATTTTTTTTCGGCCCCCACTCAAGCCTGACCAACCGTCAGTACTCGTGGGGGCAATTAGAATTGATAAACGAACAATTTGCATAAATGAGTCTAGTGGAACGATAAGGGACACGAGGGAGGAAACTGGGAGGAAGGAAGAGAGAGTGTGTGTGGGATAGAGAGGGTGTAAGTGCGAGTAAATAAGAGTAAGAGTGAGTGTGTAAGAGAGGGAATGACAGAGAGTGTTGGTGTGGGAGAGTGGGAAAAAAGAGGGTGTTTGAGAGTTGAGAGTGAGAGTAAGAGGACGCTAGAGAGGGGATGAGTGACAGTGAGAGTGTGTGATAGTGTGTGAGAGTGAGAGAGTAAGAGTGAGTGAGTGTGATTAGAGAGTGTGTGTGAAAGATTAGATTTCTTTATTCATGAAATTTACAAATTTCGCATATGAGTACGGTTAAAACAACATTTTTAACATCCTTTGTAGTGGTAAAGGTGATATTGTGGAAGGTATCCATAATGAATAAAAAGACGAAATTTTCACAAACAAATTTATTAAAAAATATTTTTTTTTTTTTGCTGAAGTCTGAGACTAATAAGCTATTTTATTTTAACCTAAATTGCTAATTATTTACTATGGAAAGGATTAACCCATTGGCTTGACCTCCTCTATTTTAACAATAAACAATATTTGAAGAATATAAAAAAAAATATTGAGAAACTAGTTTCGGTTGTTATACCATTATCAATCTCAATCAAACTAAAACTAATGTACAGAGAAGCTTAATATATACTGAACATGGAATGATACTATTGGTTACGCGAGAAAGAGGCTGACCTTCATCGAAGTTTGTGATTGGCTGATAAGTCACGCCCCCTGGTGGGAGGAGTCACAAGCAAAAATACGAGTCAAAAACTGTGAACGTCTAGAAAGCAACAAAGAAGAAAAATATGTAATAAGGCTAGAATTAAATTAAATTAAAACTAAAAAATTAGAAGCTCACTGAACCGAGAGATACGTGAAAAACCCGGTTTTTGAATGTAGACTGGAATTATGATGAAACCAAGTTAATGGTATTGAATCGGTTAAAATAAATTTGGTCATTTAAACTAGTATTGGAATCGTTTTTACCAACCTAGTTATCTCCAAAGCTTCTAAAATGTTCCATTGTCGGCCTTTGCCAATCAAATGCAGAAATTCAACATTTTCTCCAGCCTTGAACTTGTGCCCATTATTAATGAGATGCTCTGCAAAATTTGAATCTCCTTTTTTGGTTTTCCAATCCCTTATATGTTCATTTATTCTACACTTGAAACTTCTACCGGTCTGACCCACATAACAAGCATTACAGTCACCGTAATTCAATTTATGAACCCCACTTTTATCCCAGATATCAATTTTGTCTTTACTAAACCCGAATAAACTCTTTAAAATAGGGTTGGCTTGAAAAGCTAGATCAAACCCGTTCTTTTTCAATTCTTTCCCGAAACTGGTTTCTCGATATTTTTTAATAAATGTGGTTGTGACAATTCGTCTTATTATTCATTACTTTCAACATTATATAGATACTATAGTAGACTTGGATTATAGTTTTAATAGTGCTAGAAATTATTTGCAATGATATTTGTATGATATTAATGATGGTGATGACATTCTAAGGGATGCAATTACATGAAATGGCGAAGTTTGGACAAAGATTCGTCCATTCTTGACACTTAACCGTTATAAATTACCAGAGAGTTATTCTATTTGCAAAAAAAGAGAGAGAATGAGATTTTGAGTGAAGACGTGAGAGAGAGTGGTAAAGTGAGTGAGAGAGTATGAGGAAGAGAGAGGTTGTATGAGAGAGAGAGAGAGATTAGATTAGATTAGATTATCTTTCTTTATTCATGTAAATTTACAAATTATGCATATGAATGGTTATAAACAAGATTATCAACATCACATAGATACTATAGTGAACTCAGATAATGTTTTTTTTTTTTTTTAGTGCAAGATATTATATACAATGATCTCATTTGTACGATATTAACTATGGTAATGACAATCTGAGTGATGCAATTACATGAAATGGCGAAGTTTGGACAAAGATTCGTCCATTCTTGACACTTAACCAGAGAGAGAGAGAGAGAGAGAGAGAGAGAGAGAGAGAGAGAGTCCGTGTGAGAAAGAGATGGTTGAACAGGAAACGGAAGTTCCTTTAAACCAGTGCACGCTAGAATATTTTACTGTCAGATGAGGATGGAAGTCCCCTATTTGATTTTTAATTTACTGTATGTCAAAATTGGAGGGGGGAATGTAAAGGGGAAAGAGCTGGTCCCCTCACTTCTTCCACCGCCCCCAACTCTTGAAAAAAGGGGAAGAGGCCTTTTAACTCGTATTGAAGTGCACTGAGGCCTCTTTGTTCGACTCTGTTGGTCAGGTGCCAACAGTCCCTATAAAATGAACATGAACAAAAATGATCGCTGAATGGTTTTTGAATTAATAGAATTTCTGAAAGGTTGTTGTTTCTGAAGTAATAAGATGAGAGTGCCTTTCTGTTGATTCAACTTGTAGTAATTATAGTTTGTCTAGGAGGGAATAGCACACAAAGCCGAGGAGAGTCATAATATTAGCTTAATCGAACAAAAACCAGGTTTATATTGGTAGGAAACTCTATAACAAGCTTGATATATGAAACAGATGAAATGATAAAATTGAACTTGATCTCATCTCAAATCAGCAAAATCAAGAATGAGAAAATAATGAGATGGCGTTTAGAATATTAACAGAATACAAATATGACATAATTTATAGGAAAGGAAAAGATGATATTCCAGCAGATACTTTGTCAAAAGTATGTGCAGTTGTCAACTACAGAAAATATATTAATTGTTAATCAAATTGATGTCATAATGATCTTTGCTATCCAGGAGTAACTTTTTTTTCGGATGATGAAGCCTACATAGGTCTGAGACCTGTGCGTGGGTAATGAGTTGGATGATGGTGATTTTATGAGTTGGACCTACAGTTTTAGGTGGGTTCCGAACCACCGGGAAGTGATTTTCAGCAGAGAACAGTGTCTTTTTTGCTGGCCAATCTAATCGGACACCGTTACAAACAGGACCTACGAGAACGCAGCTTATCTATCTGATTGAACAGATTGAACTTGCCTCACTGGGTAAAATCATAGATCAGGGAGGTTAGGTTAGGTTATGGTTCGTCGATGGTAAAATGGAAGAACTTACCATATTCAGTGGAAGATGTCAAAAAAGTGTGCATTAGCTGCTCAGCTTGCTTGGAGCTCAAACCACATTTTCACAAATTCGAAGGACATTTGATCAAATCTACTAGACCTTTTGAGAGAATTAGTATTGATTTTACTGGACCAGTTCCTTCGAAAACCAGAAATAAATATATTCTCACTGTTGTAGAATCAACAGATACCTGCTACGGCGCTTTGTTATCACTTTTGGAATGAAATTTCCCAAATACATGACAAATAGTCTTGTCTTAGAACTTCATGTTCTAGAACTTTCTGTCTTATTCCTTCAATAAAAACTTGGCTATAATAGAATGAAATAATGGTTGGACATGATGACTGACACATTGAAATCAATAGATAATAATGGATATGATGACCATCTCATTTTATGGAGTAATACCATAGGCGTCATAGCTCCATTGAAAAATACATTATCCAATTTTGTGTTATTACTACTGGCTTGTTTTAAAATGGTAAATGGAAATAATGATTGGACATGGTTATTGACACATTGAAGGCGATAGAAAATAATGTATATGATGACCATTTCATTTTATGGAGTAATACCATAGGCGCCATAGCTCCATTGAAAAATCCATTATCCAATTTTGTGTTATTACTACTGGCTTGTTTTAAAAGGGGAACACTCCCAAATGCGTTGGCATGAATTTAACATAGTAGTTGTTTGTCTATATATACCAACAATATAGATATATTTTGATTTTAATATGCTAGTAGTGTATCTATGTATACCATTAATATACATATATTTTCAATCTAACATGCTAATAGTGCATCTATGTATACCAACAACATAGATATTAACTTTTTAAGTGAATTCAACGACTTGCAGTCAAATTTTTATTAAAAATAAGTAGCATTTTACTTACTCTGTAGGCCGAACATTTTCGAATCTTGGAGATCCATATTTTTAATAAAAATTTGACTGCAAATCGTTGAAGTCACTTAAGAAGTTGATACTAACAATGCAGTTCGTCATGGAACAAGAAATCCAGGAACATAGATTAGTATTTTGAATTTAACATGTTAGTAGTGACTCACATCTATGTATACTAACAACATAGATATATTATTTTGAATGGTAGTATATCTATATACACCAACAATATAAATATATTTTGTGCAGTAATATTGGCCCTGAAGGCAGAATACAGTCTCCGACTTTCGTCTAAATTACTCAAGAAGTGGAAAGGTCTTTTGTTGCAGTGTCTTTTCCTTATCTGGCGACACTCTCTAAAGTGGAACCAATAGGAAATTGCTCCGCTTAGTTGACAGAAAAAAAGGAGAAAAAATAAAGATGGAAGTCTGTCATTTGTGAAGACGCGGCGGGAGGGGGGGGGGGAATAATTGATGGACTTTCGTGAGTTACTGAAAAAAACCTATAGGCTACCGAATTCTTTTTTGTCTGAAAATATACAAGAAAAATAAATTGTAACAATCTGATATCCAAAACTGACACTATATTTCTATTTAAAGTATGATTTTTACTTACTTGGGCTGGAGGAATGCATTTCGCTTCTGAGGAGACGCTTCATCAGCCTGCGACGAAGGGTCGTGCACTGTTGAGGAGGAGCGGTAACGAATATCAAGCAAGCTTAGTGCTTCTTGTTGACACTGAGTTAATAATCGATATAATTTTATTGGTTGATAATGAAGTAAATCAAAAAATGTATTTAAGAGCTCCCATATAGGAAACTTGAAAAAACTCCACCTAACATACACATGATATACTCATGTATAACATAAATGTGAGCATGAACAAAAAATGTAATTTTCGTCATATTGCTACAATGGTTGAGTTCCTGGGAGCTTTACCGGTCCCGGTAAAGTTACTGATGGCATCTGATTGATCTATTAACATTTCTTTAGCGTCTATGAATTTGAGTAGACCAATCAGACGCTTCAGGTAACATTCACCAGTTACCGGTAAAGCTCCCAGAAACTCAACGATTATCAACAGTTTACCATGTATGGATTTGAACTGGTAAACAGCTGATTTCATAACTATACACTGTATCGACTGTACAGTAATGAATACTGTATTACCGTACTCCAGCTGTCTCTTACAACGGTATAATTATATTATTACTGCCAAGCCACGATAAAGAAGAATTTGCAAAACAATCACATAGAATGTATTGATTTGCTTGATAAATAATATAAAAAATTATTCATATCTATTCTAAAATGAAACACCCAATGTAATTAACACTAAAAAGTGTTTTATTCTTTATATTTATGTTTATTAAAAGGATCGACCCCGCACAGGTTTCTCAGGGGTGACGTTAAATTTGTTTTCCTACAACTGCTCGTAAAGTAGTTCTTTATGTACTGAAAACTAATTGTAAAATACTTCTTTACTGCTCTGCAAGCGGTAAAGTACTTTACGCTCGCCAGCTGTTTTCTTTACGCTTTGATTTTGATGTTTTCTCATTGGTGGATCACGGAATCCGTGAAATTCACATAACCTCAACAATGGCAAATGCTAACCAAATTCGCGCATGGTCTGTGATGTTACAAACTACAAGCTTTTATTGTGTTGGAATCCAGAACTGCAGTTTTGGGAAAAATATTGAATGCAATTCGAGCGTGAAGCTTCTTTATCGCTCTCGCAAAATTACTGCGCTCCGCTACGCGTCGCGCAGTAAATGTTTTGGCTCGAGCGATAAAGTCGCGCTTCACGCTCTTAATACATAATAGTTATTTATGTATTAAGAGCGTGAAGCGCGACTTTATCGCTCGAGCCAAAACATTTACTGCGCGACGCGTAGCGGAGCGCAGTAATTTTGCGAGAGCGATAAAGAAGCTTCACGCGCGAATTGCATACAATATTTTTCCTACAACTGCAGTTCTGGATTACAACACAATAAAAACTTGTAGTTTGTAACATCACAGACCGTGCGCGGATTTGGTTAGCGTGCGCCATTTTGAGGTTATGTGAATTCACGGATTCCGCGATCCACCAATGAGAAGACATCAAAATCAAAACAGAAGCGTAAAGAAAACAGCTGGCGAGCGTAAAGTACTTTACCGCTTGCTGAGCAGTAAAGAGGTATTTTACAATTAGTTTTCAGTACGTAAAGAACGACTTTACGAGCAGTTGTAGGAAATAGTTATTTATGTATTAAGAGCGTGAAGCGCGACTTTATCGCTCGAGCCAAAACATTTACTGCGCGACGCGTAGCGGAGCGCAGTAATTTTGCGAGAGCGATAAAGAAGCTTCACGCGCGAATTGCATACAATATTTTTCCTAAAACTGCAGTTCTGGATTCCAACACAATAAAAGCTTGTAGTTTGTAACATCACAGACCATGCACGGATTTGGTAAGCGTTCGCCTTTTTTGAGGTTATGTGAATTTCACGGATTCAGTGATCAACCAATGAGAAGACATCAAAATCAAAACAGAAGCGTAAAGAAAACAGCTGGCGAGCGTAAAGTACTTTACCGCTTGCGGAGCAGTAAAGAGGTATTTTACAATTAGTTTTCAGTACGTAAAGAACTACTTTACGAGCAGTTGTAGGAAAATAACTATTTTCATACTTGAAATTGCTTTGTGATTTGAAAAAATGAATTTTTTCTTTCTTTATTTATTTCTTTAAATATTTAATTATAAAGATTATTTGATATTTATTGATTAAATCAATCTATTTTGTGTGATCGTTTTGCAACTTCTCCCATGTTATACCATTCATTGGTTTCAGAGTTTTTTAAAATATAAAATAAATAAAAGTTTGTTGTCTAATCTCATTTTTTGAACACTGTACCGACTGTATGGTAATGAATATTACCGTACTCCAGCTGTCTTTAACAGTTGTATAATAATTATTACTAACAGCCAAGCTACGATAAAGAATGACGAAAAAATTTATTCCAAAGTTTATTCTCATAATACTTCAACTGGAATGGGAACATGTTTACCAAACTCGCATGAAATCCCGCACTCGACTTTGGCTCATGCGTGAACTATAACACTCGTACGGTAATCACCTATTTCCCGGACTTATAGCATAATACTATTACTTTATTTATGATTAATGTGAGATTTTTCCATTAAAGTAGATTAATCTAGACATCAGTACCATCTACAAAGAGTAACCTAGACAGAGATTTTAGATATTTTGTCAGGTCAGGTTAGGAAGACAGTCATAGACGTTTTAGAGAGGAAACATTTTCAGAGGTAAAGGATTGAAATGGTGATGAAATCATACCAATAAGCTGAACAATGATTAATTTCATATAGACAATTTTATTCGAACTATTTCAGTACACAATCAAAACAACATAAAAAACTCTTCATTTTATCATTAATAAGCGTTCAATAAGACAACAGAAGTCTCAAAATAAATAAATTAAGTGAATCCAGTAACAAATAATAATATTATCAACTTGCGTGTTATAAAACTCTTCAAACTACCAAAACAATTATAAGGTTAAATAAATAAATATTTTCATTATTAAAATATTACATTTACAATAGTTAATTTACCACAAAATACTACATTATTATACTAATTATTCATTTACAACATAACAGAGTATGTTAAATGATTGAATTTTTCTAAATTTACTTTGGACAATCAGCTGTTTTTAACTGTCAAGTATATACAGTTCTAGATTTGTATTACAAAATGGAAAGTTTATTAAATAAATGTATTTATCTATATGAACTGATATTTACAAGGACATCAAATTAAAAATAATCATAAAAGTCAGAAAACAAAAACACCTTTTATATAGTAAGTAATTCATGCTATAAAATTTGCTCATTTCAAGGCTGTAATTATTTTAATTTTTATGACTTTGTACCACAAAAATAAATAATTAGAACTTTAATTTTGCCACACGTTTACCCTTTTTTTGTTTATATTTGAAATACATTTCCTCCATCATTCTATTGATTCAGACAGTCTTTGTGGGATATTCCACTATTTTATTTTTTGTATCTAATCAAACATTTGTATTTGTTTTTTCTGTGGAAATAAAGTTTCATTTCATTAGTACAGTACCTACATTAGAAATTTGTTATAAAAGAAATACACATCAGTAAAAAAATATTTTAATATTGATCTATTATTTATTACAAACAGTACTCTATATAAAACAATTAAATATTTAGTGGAAAAATAGCTGTTTATTGCCTTGACTATCCAGATAATTTCATAAATTTATTCTCATAATTTAAGAAAATTGGACCCAAAATTTCTACTCTTCTCACATAAATTAGAAATTTTTTATAAGTTAGTTTGAAGTGACTGACAATTGAATAAACTGACAAATATACATAAACAGAATTTATTAATTTCGAATTCCTTTAATTGCTATTACTTTATACTGAAGACTTCCGATAATGGCGGATATTGACAACAGCATTGAACAGCTGATGGGAATCGATGAATGCTACTGTAAGGGCGCTCAACCGGCAATTGAGAGGTCCGTGGTTCGATTCCCGGTGGTGACTGATATTTTTGTACAGTAGCATTCATCGATTCCCATCAGCTGTTCAATGCTGTTGTCAATATCCGCCATTGCGGAAGTCTTCAGTATAAAGTAATAGCAATTAAAGGAATTCGAAATTAATAAATTTTTTATATTTTTATAGCACTCTTCTAATTCATTATATTCAAGCTGTTCCACCCTATCGTAAAGCTAAAAATTTCTTTAAAATTATAACTTAAAGCCCGTATTTATGAAGGTGCTTTCCAGTGTTTCTTTTGACTCGAGGAACACTTGGTATGCCTTTACAAATACTTTAAATTTCAAGAGTCTATAAATACGGCACT
The DNA here is from genome assembly GCA_948455865.1 of Conomelus anceps. Taxonomy (NCBI): domain Eukaryota; kingdom Metazoa; phylum Arthropoda; class Insecta; order Hemiptera; family Delphacidae; genus Conomelus; species Conomelus anceps. Next base: position 11,729,432 of record OX418227.1, on the reverse strand, counting down.
GTCCCACTACATTGTAAAGCTGCTAATTTCTTTGAAATAGACATTAGTTTCAAGTAATTTTCGTAATTTTATGTATTATTTTTTTAAATATTTTATTGCATAACTTCAATATAAATTTAGGGTTTTTTTTGTTCTTTAATAGTCATTACCTAGAAATCTCCAAAAGACATCTTCAGTAAGGTAGTAAGGTCTGTAACTAATTGACCTTCCTTAATTAAGGATTCCTTGGTTCAAGAGGGAATTGAAAAGTATTTTCAATGCTTTTAAAGTTTGTCTTAAGCTAAGGAAGCCTTACAGTCAAGTAGTTAGGTCCTTATTTAATTGATCTATCTTACTTCGTTCAAGAGGGACTTGACAGATTTTCTCTATGCTTTTCAAGTTTTCCTTAAGCTGATGAAGCCTTAGTTAGAGATAGATTCATTACATTAATACGTGGTTATCACTATTGTGCGCTTTTTACTTATAAAAGTTTTTTATATTGATATAATTAAAATATGTAATTGACAATATATCTTTACAAGTATTACGGAGAAATAAGTTATATTTTTCAAAACCATAAAGTTAATATTATTTACTTAAAGAGAAGAGACAGCCGTGAGCTGTAGCAGGTATCTCTTCAATGAGATACATAAGCAACGCTCTCCTGGGCCCTATCTGTAAGGGTGACTGATTGGATTGGCCAACAAAAAAGACTGTCTCTGCTGTAAAATAACTTCCCGGTGGTTTGGAACCCACCTAAAATTGTAAGGCCACCATGTTTGCAATAACAAGGCTCAAGCGGCGGGGTGGAACGTCGGACGGGGAGGGGTCGAAAGTGTCTTTCCAAAAATAAAAGCCATGCACTTACGTTATTTACAAAGAATCTCATTATTCAGTTCATTATTTAAAATTTTATTTTACGTTTAAAAATTTATTTTTGACAAATGAGTGTCATTCTTGATTCATGGTCCTTTTCCCTGTTCTACCATTTTATTAATTTCATTTTGTATTCCTCTTCTTATTTTCATCTACTTCTCTTTAACAGGGAATTTAAAAAGGATTGACCTATTCTTTCAACACATCTAAAATAATCTTATTCTACCCATAAAAAAATTCATTTTAAATTTTGTATTCATATTTTTAATATAAATTCAATTTATATTTTATAAATATTTTTGTTTAATGATGTTCTTTATTTTAAAATAGATATAGAATACTAAACAGCTAAATATGTGTATCGTTGTGATGTTTGTAAAAGGTTTCCTGTTTCATTAAATATGTTTTTCGTACTAGAGAGTGATACTGCATTACTTTTGTGAGAAAGAGATATTGAAAGAAAAGAACGAAGAGGAAGAGAAAAAAGTTGGGAAGAAGAAGTGAGAAGGACTGATGTGATGCAGAAGTCGTATGAGGCATCATGAATAAGGTTTATTTTCCATTTCAAAAACTATAGTGGTCTCCATGGTATTCCCATATAATCAATTCGGACAAGTTTAAAAGAGATGACTGTCTTCAACTTAAAAGACAAACGATGATGCATGAGAATGGGGAAATTATAGAGCAGAGAAGCAGAAAAGAGAGCAAGAAAAAGAACCACCATTTCATCACTATTGCAATCAAAAACCATTCTTTAAGAACACTTGCATCATCGTCGTTGATCGCTATCTTCTTTTCTTCTCATAACCTAACAGTTCTTCATCTTTTCTCTTCTTCCATCTTCTTCTTACTTCTTATTTTTCTCCTTCCTCTCCCTCTACTTTTCTCTTCTTATTCTTCCTGCTGCTTCTTCTTTTTCCAGCTCCTTATTCTCCTTTTTCCTACTATTCTTCTACTTTCACTTCTTCTTCCTCATCCTTTCTCTTCCTCTTCTCTCTTCTTATTTTCTCTTCTTTTTATCGTCCTTCATCTTTTCTCTTCTTCTCCAACTCCCTCCTTCTTCATCTTTTCTTCTCCACCTCCCTCCTTCTTCATCTTTTTTCTTCTTCTCCACCTCCCTCCTTCTTCATCTTTTCTCTTCTTCTCCACCTCTCTTGAATTCATTCATCATCATTCTTGTTTTCTCTTCTTGTTCATACTACTACTTACTTCTGTTCTTTTTTTTTAATTTTTGTTATTACCTTTATCTAGTTAAAGCTTATTTAGTTAGTTTAGTCAATTTGCTTTCGTAATATCTTCTGCTATTGTTTATTGAACTGTATTTTTTTTAAATGATATGCAATAGGTCTCTCAAGACCTTGCATCAAAATAAATCAATCAATCAATCTCTCCTTCTTCATCATTTCTCTTCTTCTCCTACTCCTCCTCCTTATCGAAAACCTTCTCTTCCAACTCCTCCTCTTCCTCCTTCTCGTACTTCTAATTGTCCTCCTTCTCTTCCCACTCCTACTCCTACGCGTCCTCTCACTCCTCCTCCTTCTTTATGCTTTTCTACCTCTACTCTCCTCGCACTCCTCCTCCTCCTCCTCTCCTCCTTCTCCACCTCCTCCTATCCTCCTCCATGTCCATCTTCTCTTCCAACTCCTCCTTCTTCTTCTTCCTGCTCTTCTTTTCTATTCCTTTCCCTTCCTCCTACTCCTCCTCTACCTTCTCCTTCTTCTTCCTGCTCCTTTTTGCTCTCCTCCTTCTTCTTTCAGCTTCTCCTCCTCCGCTTCCTCCTCTTTCTTCTTCTTCTTCCAGCGTCTCCTCCTCCTCCTTTTCTTCTTCTTCTCCTCCTTCTCCATCATCTTTTCCTTCTTCTTATTCTACTACAGCTGCTCACAAATTATGATTGCATCTAGTAAAGACAAGAGAAGAGCTCACCAACAATGATACGACTGTCAGTATGCATCTGAGGAGTGCACGAGAGATGCAAGTGGATGATTATGATTTGCATACGAATGAATTGTGCATTCTGCATTCCATTGAACTGCTGCTTGCTGATATGATATTCGCCAAGCGTCCTAAAAGAGTTTTTTGCTCGATGTGACTTGAATAATAATGCTATGTTTGTTCTCTTCCTCGAGAGAGGGAGAAAGAGAGAGTGAGGGAAAAGGATAGATAGAACAAATGAGTGATAGAGGCATAGATAGTGTGAGTGGAAGAGAGTGAGCCAGCATAATGAGATGTCAAATCTGTTTTAAAAGCGAACTGCAAAATTTCTTGGAGGCTAATAATAATAGTGATAAATAACTTTTTAAGTTATCCAATAATGTATTTATTTATTTATGTAGTTAATCTATTTGGGATACTATAAAAATATTTCCTAGAAGAATATTCAAATGCTTAAAACATTTTTCCAACAATTATTAAGAATTGATTTGGAGTATTCAAAATATTAATGGAGAGTGTATCAAAATGAATGTTTAGTTTGGATATTGGTTAATTTATTTCATTATTTATTATAAATAAACCTTCATATTGAATGAACTATTGCATTTGTTGAATTATTCGTTATTTCTACATTAAATCTTAGGAGATAGATCATGGTTTTTAACATCTTTATCATCTCATTTGATCTCAATGATCTAAGATGTCAGGTTAGATCACCTAACCTAACCTAACTAATAGTAATTAGAATAGAATTATCAAAATTATCAATAGACCTTGATAGGAAACACATTCTGATGTATTGTTATAGATGATGGTTTTTAACATCTTTATCATCTCATTTGATCTCAATGATCTAAGATGTCAGGTTAGATCACCTAACCTAACCTAACTAATAGTAATTAGAATAGAATTATCAAAATTATCAATAGACCTTGATAGGAAACACATTCTGATGTATTGTTATAGATGATGGTTTTTAACATCTTTATCATCTCATTTGATCTCAATGATCTAAGATGTCAGGTTAGATCACCTAACCTAACCTAACTAATAGTAATTAGAATAGAATTATCAAAATTATCAATAGACCTTGATAGGAAACACATTCTGATGTATTGTTATAGATGATGGTTTTTAACATCTTTATCATCTCATTTGATCTCAATGATCTAAGATGTCAGGTTAGATCACCTAACCTAACCTAACTAATAGTAATTAGAATAGAATTATCAAAATTATCAATAGACCTTGATAGAAAACACATTTTGATGTATTGTTTAATAATCACATTCTTAGCCAAATAAATGGGAAAAATTGTAAATTTTAAATGCTACTGAGTGTATTTCAATACAAGTAAAAATTCACAAAAATAGTCCTTGAAGGTGTCAAGCTCTTAAATTGAATACATAAAAACTGAAACAAAATACAAAGTCATCGAAAAAGAATACCTGTATTTAAAAAAATCTCTACTCCAACTAGAATGAACATATATATATAGAATTGATTATGGTGTTACAACAGAGGTAAAGGCTGGAAGTTTTTTTTACCTAACCTTAATAAGTTTCGATATGTGCTCCATTACCTGCATGGCAAACATTGAGTCGATAGAAAATTTTGCACCACATATGGTGGAGCATTTATGGAGTTTACAGTTGCCATAGCAGCAGTAATCCTTTAACTGAAATGTACTACGTCATGAACCTTTCCACCATAAACCATGTTCTTAATGTATCCCCACAAGAAGAATTCCATAGGAGTGAGGTCTGGACTTCTTGGCGGCCAAGAAATTGGACTACTTCTATAGTTGATACTTTATGCACGAGGCGATAGCCAAGTGCAGAAATGTGAATATGCAAGAACCGGCAAAAGTTTACAGCCATTTAATGTACAATATTTTTTTTTACACTTGATAGAAAGGCATTTAATATGTACTAGATCAGAAAAATCAGCTGACAAATAGGATTTAAAACAAATACAGGTATATTCTTTTTCAATGGCTCTGTATAGTGATGACAAATATTATCTATTAATAGACTATAGAATATATCTATTAATTAAACTTTTTCCAGAAGGTGAAGACTTTATTATAATGAACATAATAATGATGATGAACACAACATATTTTTTTGAAAAAGGACTATCAGATCCTAAACGACTGTTCATTATTAAACACTGAATACAAATTAAACTAAAAATATGAATTTTTAGTCATATATTAATAGATAGATATATCACATACAACACTTTATAATTTTACATTATATTTATAATAAATGAAACATTTTTTTAATGAGTAAGTTCACAACATAATAATTAAACTTGCACTTTTAAAAATATTTGTGAATTAGTGAGCTAGAAGCATATTGCACACTGATAGAAATAACTTGAATTTTCACAGTAGAAATCACATGTAATACAATATCTTCATTATTTATTCACATTTTTTGTAATTATTGTGTATTATTTATTGTATTTTAATTGTTGAATCCAGCATTCAAACTTACAAAAAAATCTAATTCTACTTAACAAAATGTAATTACAAATATTAGTTGTTACAATGTAATATTTTGCTGTTGTACAAATTGTATTTGTACTATTTCAAATATTAGTTGTTACAATGTAATATTTTGTAATTACAAAGTTATTATTATGTATTGCTCACAGTATTACTCAATGAGCACAACAGCTTGTACAGTTTTGGTGATTGATGTATTAAAGTACATTCTATATCCATAAAAATAAAAAGCATCATTGGGAGTGTTATATCTCATCTCTACTGAACAAAGTTATAATTAATTTACCAATTAAATTAAATAATACATAAAAGTAGAGAGACAATCGTTTAAAAATATGAGAAAAGAGAGCTTGATTTATAACTACAATGTATAATCCTTTGTTTTTTGTTATGTGTACTGAAACAAGTTGTTAAATAAAAACAGAGTGTTTTCTGTAAAACTACAGTATTATTCCTATAATTATGAATTGTTTTATGATTGAAATTCCATATTTTTATGGAATTTTATAATGATAATAATGAACAATCTAAGTTATTGCCATTTATTGTGTATTCACTTGACATAAAAACTAATGACTGACACTTTGAACAAAACAAAAAAAAAAAAAAAAAAAAAAATTGTACTATTACTATGCATAAGATACTCAGGTTTATTGAAACTCATGTTTTCGATTTCAGATGTTATCTTACAATCAATGAATAACTATAATAATTTTGAAGATCCATCTTGTTTCCACTAATATGTAATATAAACTTGAAAAAAAAACACTTTTAAATGGAAATTAACTCACGTTATGGCGTGACGGCCGTTTCGCTCTGTTGTCTAGAGCATCGTCAGACGACCCACAGTACACTCACCTGAGTACTGTGGGTCGTCTGACGATGCTCTAGACAACAGAGCGAAACGGCCGTCACGCCAAAACGTGAGTTAATTACATTCAAAAGTGGTTTTTTCAAGTTTATATTATTTGATAATTTCTTTATCAAATACTTTTTAGTTTTATCCTATTTGGGTCACTGTATTGGAATCAAGCATTATCTTATCCCACACTTTGGGAAGTGATAACCATGAGCTTTAGCAGGTATCTTTTCAATTAGATTAGATAAGTAATGCTCTCCTGGGCCCCCCCTGTAAGGGTGACCGATTGGATTGGCCAGCAAAAAAGACTCTATTCTCTGCTGTAGAATCACTTCCCGGTGGTTCGGAACCCACCTAAAATAGTAGGTCCAACTCATCAATCATCATTATTCAACTCATCACTCACGCACAGGTCTCAGACCTATGTTGGCTTCATACTTGAAAAAAACGGGATTGAGTTTTCTTTGTTTCAACATTATAAAATTTCATTCTATCAGTAAAATTAGAGGTGTTCAAAAAAAATCAATTCTCAGCTTATTAATGAAGCCACTAGAGTAAAGCACATGAGAATAGTATGATAATTAATGGTTGAAAATAATGATTAAATTAATAGAAGTTAATGGTCAGTTAATTGCTTATCGATTGTTCAATTATTTCTAAAAATTAATTGCTAAGATTTGATTCCTAGATCATGTTGTGGTGTTCCACACCGCTCTATAAGTTGATGCACCGAAATTTATTCTTCTCCACTGGCACCATTGGACTAAATAAGTAAATTTAATGTAAAAATGAGAGATAAATGTGATGTTTTCACTTTAGTTTCGCCCACATACTCTGAATTTAAAAATCTAATTTTTAGATCTCATTCTACATTTTGAACATTCTACAACAAATAATCAGCTCTATAGGAAAGCAAAGAATACTGTACTTCAGTTTCTACAAAACGTTTTGAACAGATACTTGCTACAGCTCACGTATCTGTCTTAAAAATAGTCTTAACGTTTCAGTCTTAAAAATATAATACGCCTCCAATGGAACTAATAAGGCTTCAATTTAAATCATAAACCCTCACAAATGTCAGACTAAAAAATTTCAAATTACGAAACCACACAACTTCTTAAATTCTAAATAACACCTAAATTAACTTACTTTTATCACAAGATACAGTCATACTTTGAACAACCTCATAGATAAATTGTGATGTTTTTAAACATCTAGATGCGATATAAACTAACTCATTTCTCAGGTTATTGATAATACATAATAAATTATTGTTAACTTTCGACTTAATCTATCAGATACATTAGTACCTACAATTCTTGGGGATAACTTAATGGAGGTGAAAGAGAGTCCTAACTTCGCCTTACTATCTTACCATCTCATCCATTTATCTAATCATTATTTATATATAAAATGTACATACTCGCGGAAACAGGTCTATTAACAAGTATTCTACATGAAAATTTATGCTATACACAAGTATTCTATCTGAAAATCCATACTTATTACTCATCTGTATTACAAAATATTAAAAATGGCTGCAATGTCGTGAATTGTTCAAAAAAGTTCAACAAATTGTCATATCTGAGACATTTTGCACAGATATTAAAAAAAAAAATGTTTTGCTTATAATAATTTCAACATAGTTTATCAGTCAATGAGTTCTATTTGTTGTATCCATATTACATTTGTATTAAATAATGAAAATACCTAGCAATCAGCTAGGTAATAGTTTCCTAGACTGGTTAGAACTAGGTAATTATAAAACCTATATATATATCAGAAAATATATTTCTGGAGGACCAAATAGTCATCATCACTGTTCCATCTGTCTATTCACCTGGTACAAATCCACACTTTGTAACAATTTTTACTTTTAGGCCTACTATTGTTGTATTCATCACTGTATTTATTTGCACTGTATTCATCACTTTTTTAAGCAGTTGCACAACTTTACCTCAGAAGTTGCACAACTTCCTCTAGCAGTTGCACAACTTTTCCCAGCAGTTGCACAACTTCCTCCAGCAGGTTGCACAACTTTCCCCACGAATTGCACAACTTCCCCCAGCAGTTGCACAACTTTCCCCTGCAGTTGTACGACTTTCCCCACTAATTGCACAACTTCCCCCAGCAGTTGCACAACTTTGCTCCATCAGTTGCCCAATTTTCCCCAGCAATTGCCCAACTTCCCTCAGTAGTTGCCCAACTTCCCTCAGTAGTTGCCCAACTTTCCCCTGCAGTTGCAAAACTTTCCCCAGCTGTTGCACAACTTTCTTCAACAGTTGCACCATTTAGTCCACTACTTGTACCACTTTCCTTAGCAGTTGCACAACTTCCCCTAGCAGTTGCACAACTTGATTCCATATTGAAAAGTTCCTGCTTCTATTACATTGTTTATGAATTCTCATTATTGTCAAATGCCCACTTTGTACTCACTTCTCAACTAATTTGTCAACTACTGAATCAGATTTTGCACAAAAATTATTTATTAGCTGCACTAAGAATGTACACTTTGATCAAACTTCACACTACTGTCTTGGTACAATACACATTACATTGATTCAACACTATTAAACTCCACAATTCAGTCTAGAATCTGCTCAACAGATGTTTTTAATCAGATTATCTACTTTGATTCAACTCATTGCTAATGTCTTGATGCTTTGTCACTTTGATTCAGCAGTATTCGACTCCACAAATTTTTCTTGACTTGACTCAACATGACCATCTTGACTTGAATCAGAATGTTCACCTTGATTGAACTCAGCACTTGCATCTTGACATGGTACATTTTTAGTTGATTCAGTGCCATTTGACTCCACGAATCTGTTTTGACTCAACTCAACAGATCCATCTTGACTTGAATCGGAATACTGATCTTGACTCCTATCTTGACACAATAGATGCTGATTTGATTCAGAAGCACCAATTTGACTCAAGTCAGCACATCTACCCTGATTCAAATCAGCATCACCACTTTGATTCAAGTTGCCACACCTACCCTGATTGTTGGCATTATGACATACCTCATTGGGGTCAATACTATTTAGGTCCAAACTTATATTGTTCTGATTATCCTCAATCCGTTCCCACTGCCAGATACCTGGCAGCGGTGTTTCCGTTTCAAAATCAAAGTTCCACATTTGGCGGGCACGTTCCCTGTCCACACGCATACTTTCTAGGAATGCATTGGTGCGATTGTCCGTCTCCCACATTGTGTCATCAGGTGTGTCATCCTGTTGAGAAAAAAAACGCTCAATCTCTTTACTAAATCCAATATAAGAAAATTAAACAAATCACTTTATAAAAAATTAGCTCTTTAAAGCAAAAATTGTAAAAACATCTCCAAAACAAGTGCCAGAACAGTGTTCTGGTGCATACCATATGACATTCCTGTATATAATTGTTATCATAGATAAATAAACCAATACAACAGAGTATCCAAGGACTCAAAAAATGTACATGGAATGATAATTATTGTTATCAGCTGTGCTGATAGGCACCTTCAACTTAACTTCAACATTTAACTCCTTTGATTTCTGTAAACATCATATTATTATGCTTCCCAATTCACAAACAAATGCTCATTGGTTCTTAAAAAAACGTTTTGTTTCTTCTTCTTGTTCAGATCTCATAATACAAGTAGGCCTATGCCTCAATATTTTCTCTCTGTTTTTTCAATAATTTAAGAAAATATTTCAACACAATCAAAGATTTAAACGTTAAACGCTTGCACTGTAAAAATAAAGTAGGTCCTGTTTGTAACGGTGACCGATTAGATTGGCCAGCAAAAAGACACTGTTCTCTGCTGTAAAATCACTTCCCGGTGGTTCGGAACCCACCTAAAACTGTAGGTCCAACTCATTACCCACGCACAGGTCTCAGACCTATGTGGGCTTCATCCTCAGATAAAAAAAAGTAGATAATTGGGCTAAGCAACAAGCTTTGTAATATTCTTAATTTTTTGCTTTCGAAATGAACTAAGCAACGTTTTCACTAGCCAAAACTAAACCAGAGCCAGGGCTATAGTGGCGATATAGTAGCTTATTCAAACCAATACCTAGTTATATTGGTAGGAAACTCTACAACAAGCTCCTTTCAAATCAAATTTAAGCCCCACCTAAACTAATTAATATAGTAATTATGGTAACTAGTGTATGAGATAGTATAACTGTTAATCTGACTTGTCTTATACTCCATAACTGGAGTCTCCAAGACGTAATCTACAAAAGAACCTGTTTTACATTATAATAATCTTTATATTCAACCCCAAACTCCAAAATCAATAGCGATCTCACTTGGACTAGAAGGAGCCTATATAACAAGTTTTAAGACTATAATTTTCCTGTCAAGAGGTAGAGCACGGACGGATGGACAGACAACGGCGCGATTTCAATAAGACCCTGTCGGGTTAGGTTAGGTTAGGTTAAGTATGAAAACTAACCTGATGTTCGAAGAAGAGGCGTCGCCGCACCGACGTACGCGCGTTTCTGAGCACGGGCATTACGGACGAAGCAGTAGGCGTGAGAGGCGGAGTGGAGACTGTAGGTGTCACTTCCGGTGCTGCAGGGATTTCGGTAGAACCGGCGCCGTGACGGTTGCGACGCCTTGAAGGATTTTCAACAACGCTGTTGACGCCGGTTAAAGGTGGCGTTTTCGGCGCTACTGACGCGCGTACGGGGGGCGAGTGACGTCTGTAACAAAAAAAGGTTGAAGTTTTAAAAAAATTTATTTTATTTCATTCAATATTCAATTCAAATTTATTTCCACACCAGAATATATCATATTATTTTTTTGGAAGATGAAGCCCACATAGATCTGAGACCTGTGCGTGGGTAATGAGTTGGGTGATGGTGATTGATGAGTTGGACGTACAGTTTTAGGTGGGTTCCGAACCACCGGGAAGTGATTTTACAGCAGAGAACGTGTCTTTTTTGCTGGCCAATCTAAGCGGTCACCGTTACAAACAGGACCGACGAGAACGCAGCTTATCTATATCTGATTGAACAGATACCTGCTACGGATCACGGCTATCACTTCCCTTCAAATCATATGTATAAGAATATGCAAATCAAATAATAAGAACACTTCGAAATATTGATTCTCAATTAAGAAAGGAAAAATGCGTATAAAACAATGAATTATGCTCTTCAAATATTAGTAATAATAATTTATAACTTATAATCCTTATTCCATAACAATGCACTTTGGTCAACAAAACAATTTCAGAGTTAAGTCCTCCGCCGACCAAAAAGCGTCGTTGACAAATGGGGTCAAATTCCGATGTCAAAAAATCCGTAATTTAATGAGTGATTTGTATGTAAAATTGCGTCCTCACATTATAAGTCCTAGCAAGTGTAATTTTAATTCCAAATGTTAAAAGTGGTAATTTAAGGAACCAGAAGACGCTTCAGAGATTCCAACAAAGAAGAGCGCTTAGAACTCAACCATATTTTAATGAATTTTAAACTTTTTTTCATTCAAGAATGAAATTATTATTTATGGAATTTTGTTTTCACATATAATAGAAAGCAATATTTTCTGCACGTTATGGATTTAAAAAAATATATTTCTGGTGAGGAGTTTTGAAATGAGCAGATTTAAAAGTACAGTAATTTGGCAGACGAAATCTTAATAAGGTGGGAGCATTTTTATCTCTGGACAGCATGCTAAACTTTCTTTGTAGTGGTGAAGGTGCTATTGTGGAAGATATCTATAATGAATAATAAGACGAAATTGTCACAACCACATTTATTAAAAATATAGAGATGCTAGTTTCGGATGTTACTCCATTATCAATCTCAGACAAACTAAAACTAAATTACAGAGTAGCTTCTTGATATATACTAAACACGGAATGATACTATTGGCTAGGGGAGAGGCTGGCCTTCATTGACGGTTTGTGATTGGCTGAAGGTCATAACAGGTCACGCCCTCTGGCGAGAGGAGCAACAAGCTCCGATATCAATTTGATCTTTACTAGAGTTTGGTTGGGCGTAGTAAAGATCAAATTGATATTTAGGATAAACGTGGAGTATATAAATTGAACTGCTGTGATCGTAATGCCTGTAATGTGGGTCAGACCAGTAGAAGTTTCAAATGTAGGATTAACGAACACAGTAGGGATTGGAAAACCCAAACAGGAAACTCAAATTTTGTAGAGCATTAATAATGGACACAAGTTCAAGGCTGAAGAAAATGTTGAATTTCGGCATTTGATTGGCAAAGGCAGACAATTAGACATTTTAGAAGCTATGGGGATAACCAGGTTGGTAAAAAACGATTCCAATACTAGTTTAAATGATCAAATTTATTTTATCCAATTCAATACAACTAACTTGGTTTCATTATAAGTCTGACCTATATTCCAATAACGGCATTTTCGTGTCTTTCTAGATTGACCTTGACTACATTTCAGTGAGCTTCAAATTTCTAAGTTAAAATGATTCAATTTTATCCTAATTTACTTATGTTTTGTTCTTTTTTGTTACTTTCTACATGTTCACGGTATTTAGTTCTTGATTTGATTCTTATTTTTGCTTGTTGCTCCTCCCACCGGAGGGCGTGACCTGTTATGACCTTCAGCCAATCACAAACCGTCAATGAAGGTCAGCCTATCTCTTAGCCAATAGTATCATTCCGTGTATAGTATATATTAAGCTACTCTGTACTTTAGTTTTAGTTTGGTTGAGATTGATAATGGAGTAACATCCGAAACTAGTATCTCTATATTTTTAATAAATGTGGTTGTGACAATTTCGTCTTATTATTCGTTATGGATATTTTCCACAATTTGGAAAATTTTTCGTTATCAGGTTTGAATTTGAGTAGAGATTTTAAATTTGTGTTTGAATAAGATTTTTTTTGACACTACTCCCGAATTGAAAGTATAAGTTGAGTTTGAAGTTGGATTTGGGATTGAAACTTGGATAGGAACACCGCTGAATGATGCTCTTTCATTAAAAAATTAACTTTTCAAGTGAATTCAACGACTTGCAGTCATTTGACTGCAAGTCGTTGAATTGACTTGAAAAGTTAATATTAACAACGCAGTTCGTCATGGAACAAGAAATCCAGGAATTAAAAAAAAATATTGAAATCGGTTCAATAGTGCTCAGATAATTGATGTACAAACATGAAAAAACAGGTCCAATTGAGAGCCTCATCCTGTTTGAAAGTCGGCTAAAAATGGAACTGACATAGGCTTTCAATTGGCTTATTACTTCACTGTTTCATTTCATACAATTAAAAAATTACTCATCAGAAGTACTTTTTGTAAACTCTATATCGTTCAGAAAATATTGCTATCATATTATGTAAGAGCCAAATACCATAAGTAATAATTTCATTGTTGAATGAAAGGCAAATTTCGACGTTTCAAGCACTCTCCTTTGCTGCCCTAGGTTCCTTAAATTATCACTTTCGACAGATGCATTTTTATCCCATGTACTCGACGACTGTGAGAAAACGTTTAGCAGAATGCCTCAGAGGAAGAGTAAGACAAAAATGTGCACTAAAAAAAGATGAAATTGGTGAGAAAGAGTTATAAGTAGCGCGAAGTGGAGAAAAAAAGTGGACCGGAAAGTGTACAAGAAGTGCATTAAATTATAGGTTGGTGAACAGACAAGCGGTTGCGGTTTGAAACGCGTCAGATCTGCGGAAATTTTTAACCCGCAGGCAGTCTATATTTATGGTTTTATAGTGAATTATATAGATATAATACTGTGTCAAGCTTATTATCAAGTAGGCCCATGTTATTTTCTGCCTCCTCTTTATGTAGCAGTAGCCATCAATCATCATTTCACCTCTGAATAGCGAATTGGGGTTGGAAAGACATAAGACAAGAGAATGAAAGAGACGAAAAGGGAATAAAAGAGAACGAAACAGGTGTATGACACGATAACGAGCTTATCCTGTTTTGTATCTTGATTAGTGTGTCTTATAATAAGAAATGCAACAATTGGATTACCTTGACCCACTTTTAAAAGAAGGTAGTTGTTAATTATGCAGCTTATCTCTTCCCTAGGTTTTATTGATCTGGGTGAAAATAATTTTGAATTTGACTTTTCCCCTAGTTTTTATGTGGGTACAAAACTCTGAACCAGAAGGAATTCGATTTTTCCCAAGGTTTTATTAATGTGGGTGAAAATAATGTTGATTTTGACTTTTCCTCTAGTTTTTATTTGGGTAAAAACTCTGAATCAGAAGGAATTCGATTTTTCCAAGGTTTTATTAATGTGGGTGGAAATAATTTTGAATTTCACTTTTCACCTAGTTTTTTATGTGGGTGAAAACTCTGAACCAGAAGGAATTCGATTTTCCCAAGGTTTTATTAATGTGGGTGGAAATAATTTTGAATTTTACTTTTCACCTAGTTTTTTATGTGGGTGAAAACTCTGAACCAGAAGGAATTCGATTTTTCCAAGGTTTTACTAATGTGGGTGAAAATAATGTTGATTTTGACTTTTCCTCTAGTTTTTATTTGGGTAAAAACTCTGAATCAGAAGGAATTCGATTTTCCCAAGGTTTTATTAATGTAGGTGAAAGTAATGTTGATTTTGACTTTTCCTCTAGTTTTTATGTGGGTAAAAACTCTGAACCAGAAGTAATTCGATTTTCCCAAGGTTTTATTAATGTAGGTGAAAGTAATGTTGATTTTGAATTTTCCTCTAGTTTTTATGTGGGTAAAAACTCTGAACCAGAAGTAATTTGATTTATTCCCAAGTTTCATTGGTATCAGCAAAAATAGTGTTCAATTTGACTTTTTCTCTAATTTTTACAAGGGTAAAAACTTTGAATTTGACAACGGATATTTTTGACTAGCTTTATTGATTCAATTCATTTATTTACAAATTTACAATTTATTTATTTAAAAATTTGTACGAAATACCTATTCCCTAAATCTGATTGTTTTATTGATTACAGGTGCGACCTGGTCAATCTGACACCAGACCTGAGCCAGCCAGGTTGTTCAATGTCATTATTTTTAATTTTTTTATTGATTTACATAAAAATGTTGAGTTTGAAAGAATTTCAAAGCATAAATAGCTTTGCTAGCTCTATTGAGCTAATTCATTTAAATTATTTATTTACACAATTTTACAAAAAGGAAACATCAATATTCATAACAAATTATAATGGTTTGTCACATCATCATAAGTAACATTAAAATTCAAGCGGTAACTTAAAATAAAGTCCTTACAGATAAAACATTGGAAATAATGGAAAATTTATTTTTAATGAATTAATTGCTAATATAATTATTCATTTTCTTGTTTCTTTTACTATTGTTAAGGTATTGATTGGAAATTTTGTTTATGATCTTAGTACTAATTTATGTATACTAGCTGTCTCCAGATTGATTCAATATCGGTTTTATAGATTTGAAATTTACATGAATTTCTATCATACTGTATTGGTTGCTGACAATGTTATTAGCGTAAGAGAAAGTAGTTTTGTTCTTAATTATGTATTTTACTACATTCATAACGAACAACTGTCTGACAGTCATTACATGAAATTCCGTAAATATTACGTTAGTTGGATAGAATCTACCTAGAATCGTAGGTTTATTCAAAATTGTTCTGATTATTAATTTCTTCCTGGATCTCTTGTTCCATGACGAACTGCGTTGTTGAAATTAACTTTTTAAGTGAATTCAATGACTGCAGTCAAATTTTTATTAAGAACAAGTAGTAATTTACTGCATTTTAAGGATGAGTAAAATACTACTTATCCTTTACTAGTATTGGATATTTATTGACGGTTATTTCCTGCCGTAGTATTTTACTGAATTTTAAGGATGAGTAAAATACTACTTATCCTTAATAGAAATTTGACTGCAAGTCGTTGAATTCACTTAAAAAGTTAATATTAATTTCTGCATTATGAAGGGTTCCTCAAGATGATAATATTGTAGCAACCTCCCCAAACAGTTATACCATACTGAATTATGGATTGCGAAAGAACGCAATATAACAGCTCAAGGTGGTTAGTATTTATAATTGTTCAGCTTCATAGAATTTAAAATATAGGTATTTAATTCTCTTGCAAATCAATTTTACATGCATGTCCTATTTCATATGTTCATCTATTAAAACACTTAATTATGTTCAGTTACTGTAGTTCACATTTCATATCAAGTACACATTTTTCGCATTTCCACATTTTCTAGAAATAATGACGGTTATAAAATACGGAAAAACTGATGTTTGTATAGCGGATGTCCATCTATTGATAAGACCCGCATAAACTTCCTCTACCTGGTCATTCAACTTGATTTTTTTGGACTAGAGTTATCTTATCAGGCCAGTGATTATCTTTATCAGTACGGTTACCTGTATAACCAACATTTCCAATTTTAAAGTTTACTTTCAACTTAGCTTGTCACTATTTCTCATTCTTGTTAATGAAAGGTGCTTTCTATTTCGTAGTTTGGCAGCTAGAAAATATCTAGAAAATTTAGACAAAAAAAAAATAAATGTATATTGAAACTGTAAGGCAGAAAAAGCTCATAGCAAGATTGAAAATTTAAGGTTGTAAGCATAAATGATAGTATATTTTATTTTTGTTAATGAAATTGACAATATATTTATATTTATAAGTTATAAGTTTTTTATCTTGTAGTCTGAAAACTAGAAAATATTTAGAAAATCTGGGCAGAAAAAAGAACAATATTCATACCTTAAGGTAGAAAAATCTAATGCCATGGTTAAAAATTTAAGCTTCGAAGCATAAATTCTAGAATATACTCTTGTATATTTCATTTATGTCAATGAAAGCTACTTTTTATCAATTTTATATCATAACTGACACTATTTCAATTAAATATATGTGTCTACTGAAGATAATCTACTAACATTTACTGATAATACTATTAAAATCGAAGAACTTCAATTTTTATTAAATAAAAATGTGTTTCCTTGTTTCTTTTGAATATTCGAATTAAATTTTCTAATAAACCTAAAGCAATTTCTGATCAAATCTGAAAATTCCTACTAAAATTTTCTAAAATTTCGACTCATCACTGCCACATTACAACAGGGTACAGGAAGAAAAGATTTCAGAGAAATAAAAATTTAAGGAATTTATGATAAAAAGAAATAAAAAGAGAAAAGATTAGGCATAGAAACTGAGAGTAACATAGAATAACTGAAGTGAATCGTGAAGTAGTGATAACAATGATGATATCAGAGCTGTGTAATAGAATCTTGGGGGCGTAAATTCCTAGTGTATGCCTTTCATCTAGACAGTTCAGGAAGCTCTTTAACGTTTAAATTAACCGGGAAATTTTTAGTTTATCAAGTGAGAAATATTTATTTCCGTTTATTAATTCCTTTGGAGTTCATAAATGAATCTGTTTGCTTCCTCTTAAATTAGGACAATCATTATTATTTTTTTTATTATCAGGATTATTTGTTTATCGGTTGATACTTGTATTATCAGAATTTGTTTTTTATCTATCAATTAAAATTCACATTTATTATTATGCAAACTATAAGAAATTGAAAATAATTTATAAATACACAGAAATTATTAATTATGATTTTATATTATAAAATATGATTGTAAATTATTTATTAGGATATAAATTCATTACATATTTCAGAGAGTATATAGTTTCTTAAATATCAATTATATTTTCATACTTGAAAATACAGTATCTCAAATTAAAAAAAAATCTTTATCAAGTTAGGTTATCCATAGCGTCAAAGGTTTAGACCAAATGCAGTGAAAATATGTTGATGATTGGGAATAAAGTTTCAATTTCTATAGCCTGTTCAATTTGAAGCTGCTAGTCTTTAGCAAGATATTTAGTTGATAAAGCGTTTTCTAGTGTACAAGAGTTCCTTTCACATCAAAATTAAGCCTCATCTCAAATTGATATCGTGATTATGGTAACTAGTGTATAACATTGGTAATATTGTATGTACGTATATTGATGTTTAATACACCTTAACCGGAGTCTCCAAGTCGAAATCATAAAAAAAGTCAATCCCTTATTATTAGAATATAAGTTATTATAAGATATAATAGAGATGATAGAGTACTTTAAATCGACGTTATGCTTAATTAAGTAGTCGCTAAGCATGCCAATCGACCATCAAGTCCCTAAGTCACGTTCTAAGTCCCACCAGTTTTTTTAAATCGGATTTCAAGTTTCAAGTCGGTCTTCAACGGATATGTCGAAGATGGCTGATTCTCCAAAAAAGGATTCAACTTCCGGGACTCACTTTATGAGATTTCCTCCTAAACGATAAATTCAGGACTCCCCTAAGGTGACTCAAGGTTACGGGAAGACACTTCTTTTGTGTTCCGTATTTGGGAATCTTTGTTCGTTTATTTTAAGATAATTTTTTTTAAAATAATAAACAGAATGAAAAATAGTTCATTTTTTCTTTTAAAATATTCTATTGGTTTGTAGATGTTCGACTAATCTAATCTTTTTGAAATATTTTAGGGCGAAATATCTATTGAAAGAATTATAATTAGTTGTACAAATTGTAATTAGATATAAAATGAAAAGAATACTGTAAAAGTACTGTCTCATAATCACCTGTTTCCTAACTGTACCTTGCTTGTATGTATATGATGTTACATTATATGTCAAAAAGAGTGATATAAACCAAAATCTTGACATAGATTAAATGAATAAAAGTTAGATTTTATTATAAGAAAACTTACGTCTCCAATCCTTGTATTAGGAGACGTCTCCTATATTCCAACCTGTCTCCATACAAAGATTGGAGTTTTCTTATAATATTTAATATTACAAATTCAGGACTGAGGATGGCAGTTGCACTGCTGAATAATAAAAGAAAGTTACTTTTTACAGCTTACCATGGGCTCTTACTGTTACATATTAAGTATGCTATCTTAGTATGGGGTAATTAATCAAAACACAACATTGATAGGGTGTTTAAGATTAAAAAGAAAGCTGTTGGATGTATCGAAAGAGTAAATAGATTAGATTCATGTAGGCCGTTGTTCAAGAGACTTGGTTTCCTATCTGTACCTTGCTTGTATGTGTATGAAGATACATTATAATTATGTAAAAAAGAGTAATATAAACCAAAATCTTGACATACACGATTATAATACAAGAAGCCGAGAAGATTATTACTTGGTGAGGCACAATAATAGCTAATTCGAACAAAAACCCATTTATATTGGTAGGAAACTCTATAAGCTACCGCAGTTTTTAAAGAGCCTTGAAATATAGAAATATTTAAAAACCAATTGAGAAAGTATTTTGTTGATAAAGCTTTTTATAGTGTACTAGAGCTCCTTTCAGATCAAAATTGAGCCTCACGTTTTTTTTTTTCAGGATGACGGCCACATAGATCTGATACCTGTGCGTGGGTAATGAATTGGATGATGATGATTGATGAATTGAACCTACAGTTTTAGGTGAGTACCAAATCACCGGGAAGTGATTTCAAAGCAGGTAGAGTCTTCTTGTAATAATTATTGTGGTAACTAGGGAATAGAAATGGTAATGTACATATTGTTGATTTGACTTTACATGTCTATAACCGGAGTCTTCAAGACGTAATTATCAAAAAATATTAAAAAAATAATTTATAATTAAGAGTTGTTAAAATAACACCGGATTGTTAAAAAAAGGAACCAATTTCGAACAATTATTTCTTCCACCTACAAAAGATTGAAACATAATTTCAGCGTTCATAGAAAGAGGAATTTTATTATTATAAACATCCCAAGTAGTAGTTCGAATCACGGCCACATTGGCGCTGTTGTTTGTAGTTTGTAATTTGTAGTTGGCAACGACACTAAATTATTATCAGGAACGATCATTTAGAGTTCTGAAATTGGAAATTTACACAGTAATTCACAATTATTAGTTTAATTTACAATTAATTAGCAACTACATAGTTTTTAAATGGTTTTTTGACTTTGGAGATCGTGATAACTTTGGTTGAGGTATGCATCTCTCTCCCACTAGCTTCTTTCTCCTCTGTATTGAAGTAACGATTTAGATTTCAATAATGTTTACTATAAAATTTATGTACATACACTTACAATTCCTAATTTAGTATTGTATAAAGGTTTTTAAAATATAATTTATGAATTTAATAATTGAATTCAAGTTTAATTCATTATTTTTATAATCTGTGAATAATAAAGTTCAATTTATCATTTTCATAATTTATGAGTAATATAGTTGAAATTATTATTAGGAATGATATTAACGTTATGAAAGCTGAAAATTGAATAATAATAAGCAGAAAACAATCAACAATAATGTAAAATATTGAGAATCTATGGGTCCATTGTATTGCTAATCATCAATAAAGAATTTCATAATGAAAATAATTTTGATTGTGGAAGACCCACATTGATAATGAGCTCCACTTGGTTTTCTAAAGAACATAATTAAAATAATTACATTCAAAACATGCACAAGTGATTGTGTGAATTGTATGCACCAATAACAAATGCCATCTCATGTGACCCGTAATCAACTAATTAATTATTTAATAAAAACATCGTGTCGTAGTTAATAAATTAATGCGAAATTATTTGAGATTAAGTTTCCATGCTTCTAATCATGACATCAATTAAATACTTAGAACTGATTGGAGAGCAACATAAATAAGATATTTATAG
This sequence comes from Conomelus anceps, assembly GCA_948455865.1. Taxonomy (NCBI): domain Eukaryota; kingdom Metazoa; phylum Arthropoda; class Insecta; order Hemiptera; family Delphacidae; genus Conomelus; species Conomelus anceps. Next base: position 11,708,640 of record OX418227.1, on the reverse strand, counting down.
ATTTTTATGAGTGAAAAGTATTTTTGATTTTATGGAAGGAAATCTTCACAATTATGCGGGTTAAGCCATTCAATAAATTAATACACATTATTAAAAAAGTATCAATATTTAAATATTTTAAGTTGATTTAACACCAATTATTAGTTTCATATTACTTTTCCACTAGATATTTAAACATCATCGGCAACTGAAGGCCTGCCGAGGCTACAGTTGGGCCAAAACTTCTGGGCGCGTGGACGGCAGACTACTACTAACCGCATTAAAAACATTGCCTGCTGCTCTATTCCATTGCCACTAAACTATACTATACATAGACCGTTGTGTGCAGTAGCCGAATGTTTTCAGAATAGTACCCGCGCTAACCCCCTCGCCATAGCCCAACCGGTTCTGGCTACGCGCCAAGAAATTTTGGCCCATCTGTACCCGTGTCTGAGGAAGTATTACAACAACACGAAATGGCCATCACACGAATTAGTATGTGTTAGATTCACTAGCAAAGTATTTTCAACGACAATTTACCAATTATTAGTGTACAATTAAAATTGAATTAAATTTAATCTAATAATGTTAAATTTTAGAAGTTTATCGAACTTTTGTGTTAGTGTTATTCTGTTAGTAAATGTAATGAGTAGTAAGACACAACGTAGTCAAAACTAAATTATTTATAATTATAAACTGGATATTCCAGCTTTATACTTTTATAAGCTATATACAAGTTTTAGATAGACCTAAAATCAATCTCAATAAAACTAAAGCAAGTAATTTTATACTAAAATAATATCCCAGGAGTAAATCCTTAATTTATTGACTAAGAAAATAGATGTCTGTTCCCTCTGATAGGCTGAACAATACTACGATTATTTGTCTTTCTGTGATTGGCTGTTGGGCTGACACCTGGCACACCCACTGGTTATAATGGGAGGAGCTAACCAATCACAGTCGAGTAACAAAAAATAGCAAACGAGTGAAAAATTATAGATAAATTTTTCTTTTCTTAGAAAATAAAAGTTTCAGTTAGTTTGAATGAAAAAAAGATAAATAAGCACAAAGGCAACTAATGGAAAGTACTAAGATCATTACAGTTTATTATTTTTACATTCATCATCTTGGTGGATGAAGCACTATTCCATAATATTATTTCAATCTTAGCGTGAAATCTTAACCATAAAACCTCAACCAAAAAATAATATTGTTTCACCGTGCTAGAAAACCCAAACCACAAAATTTAATTTTCTCGCTTTAATAGACAATAATTACTAAGAAAATTAACAACAGTGAACGTATTTCTTCTCGAAAATGATGATTTCAAATCATATTATGAACTAGTGAGTTTATTGCACCCAGTTGTTAAAACTATTAAAAATAACTGCAAATATGATTTTTATTACCACAATAATAATTATACAGGACATCGAACGTAATTAAAAAAATAATCATTCCAACTCATGTTTTAGGCAGGGGGGCAGATATGGAAATTTTTCTTTTAATCAACAGCTACTTGCTGTTATCTGTCAACGAAACCCTAACGCTAATGATTTGAGGAGGAGAGGAGGAAGAATGGGGAGAAAAATGAAGAAGAAAAAGGTGGAGTAGAAAAAATAAAACTTGGGAAAAAGGAGGAAGAGGAATAGGTGGAGAAGGAGGAGGAGTTTGTGGAGAAGGAGGAGTTATAGGAGAGGAGGAGGAGGAGGAGGTAGAGCATGAGAAGGTGGAGGTGAAGGATATAGAGGATGAGGAGGAAGAGGAGAAGGAAGTAGTGGATGAGAAGGAGGAGGAGGAAGAGTAGGAAACAGAGGTAGAGTATGAGGAGGAGAAGAGGTAGAAGATGAGGAGGAGGAGGAGGAGATGGAGGTAGACAAGGAGAAGGAGGTAGATGATGAGGAGGAGGAGGAGGAGGAGAAAGAGAAGGAGGTAGAAGATGAGGAGGAGGAGGAGAAGAGGTAGAGGATGAGGAGGAGGAGGAGGACGAGGAGAAGGAGGTAGAGGATGTAGAGGAGTAGGAGGAGGAGGTGAAGGAGGTAGAGGATGAGGAGGAGGAGGAGGTGGCGGTGAAGGAGGTAGAGGATGAGGAGGAGGAGGAGGACGAGGAGAAGGAGGTAGAGGATGTAGAGGAGTAGGAGGAGGAGGAGATAGAGGTAGAGGATGAGGAGGAGGAGTAGGAGGAGGAGGTAGAGGATTAGGAGGAGGGAAGAGGAGGAGGAGGAGGAGAAGGAGAAGAGGTGGAGGAGGAGAAGGAGGTTGAGGATGAGGAGGAGGAGAAGGAGAAGAGGTAGAGGATGAGGAGGAGAAGGAGAAGAGGTAGAGGAGGAGGAGGAGGAATAGGCGGATGAGGAGGAAGAGGAAGACGAGGAGAAAAAATAGACTATCAAATTATATTTGTAGATAGTTATTACACATTCTAGAATATCAATTCAATTGATTCGGGCAGCCAGTTAGTTTTAAAATAAACACCAATGTGACGAATATTATAACAATTATTATTATTTAGAAAATTAGAAACAGTGAAAGATTATTAAAAAAGTATAATTTTGACTCATTTTGTGAGCTAGTGAGTTCATTACTCTCAGTTGTTGAAACGACAATCAAAAAACAAATGAAAATAAAAAAATAATGGGATCTTCCTCAAACTATTCAGCATGCAAACTATACAGAAATCAACAGGGCAATAATTTTCTATTTCGTTCGTGATTTCTCCTTTTCTGTCTATTTTCCATCGCTTTTGTTTCATCACGAAATTGACGGTTTGCTTTTGGTATCGGTTTTGTGATTCGTGACATTATAACGTGACAGAAAATAATAACGTAAACGCTAAACGGCACGATAATTTCAAATTGACGGTTGTAATACAAAATGGCGGGTCGCAACGATTTATGTTTCCTTCCTTCCTTAATAATGATATTCATCTACTGAACTTTTCTTGGACTTCCAATTTATTTATTTTATTTTTTTAATGGAAAATACTTGCTCTACTATTATTACCGTCCTATCTCTTTATTTTGATTTTAGTTCTGATATTATTTACAATAGAATACTATAATTATCATCCTAAGAATCTATACTGATCTGATAATATTAACAAAAATGTAATACGTAATTTTGAAATGAATATATTTATAATAATTTAAGGATTTCATTTTTTTAGTCTGTGATTCAATGCCATATTTATTTATATATTTATTTATTAATGTTTTATTTATTCATTTAATTATTTATTCATTTATTCAATTATTTATCCATTCATTCATTAATTTATTTATACATTCATTTATCAATTTATTCATTCATTTATTTACTTATTTTTTTATTTGATTATTTATTTATATATTACAATTTCTATAAACATTTAGCAGACTACAGACAAAAACAGGATAAATGATTAAATTCAATTAAAAGTTAATTAATTATAGACTATATTTTTCAATTTCAATTTTACTTATTGAAATGTGTTTCTTGCAATCACGCTTCACCTTATAAGTTCTATCCACTATGAGAGAAAAACCACATGATGAGAAAAACAGTTATGGCAGCATACAACATATAAATATGAAAAAACAGTTTGGGCAGTGGTGAAACTATGGGGGTAATCCCCCTGATAGATCTCCTCTGAGACCCCGACACAAAAGAAAATTTTCAATTTTTTGACAAGTGTCAAAAAATACGTCTTGTATCACTGAAAATGTGCTACATAGAGCCTGGAGCCTACAACCCCCCCCCCCCCCCCCTCCCGACCAATAGCATGATTGTCATCCCCGCAAACTGACCTTCTAGTTACGCCACTGAGTTAGGGCAGACTAGTTACGCCACTGAGTTGTGTAATGTAACACAACATATAAATATGTAAAATTATGCAAGATTGCTGAAAAAGCAAACATTTAAAAGGCAACCATTACATTACTAGCAATAAGCTATAAAGACCTACCAGTCATGCCAACATAATCTAACAAATCAGTATGCGAATATTTAAATGAAAGTTCCTTTGTAAGGTTGGTACTACCGGAAGCAAGATTTGTTTCATTTTGCGCAAGGTATAATTTTCAATTACTCCCCTACATTGCATGCCGACAATCAGGCTATTATCTATTTTGAATATTCTAAAGACTTGAGCTCGTAATAGGCAGGTAAAACACTGTAATCATGGAATTGATCATTTGAATACAATTTACGAATAGGATAGGCCTACTACTTTCTATTAGCTGGTTTATCGAAAACTTATATTTATTTTATTATAACTTGTATTTTTAGATCTAGCTTTTATTTATTCAAGTATTTATAATACTTCTAGAACGTTCTAGAACAGGAAGTTCTGAGTTGAACAAGACTATTTGCGACGAATTTGGGAAAATTGTCGCCAAACTACAGCAGTTAACATTTGACTCTGTACTACCCACTTTTGGACAACATACAGATAAGCTTTCTATATGTACATTTTTCTTAGTTATCCAGAAAAAGAACTTCAATAAAGTTTGTAGAGTGTTGAGATCAGAAAATTCACAATCTATTTTATGGAAATCACATCGCAAATGGTATTGAATGTAACTCAAAACGTCATGGATTGACCAGCAAAAAGACTGTTCCCTGCTGCAAAACCACTTCCCGGTGGTTCGGAACACACATAAGATTGTAGGTCCACTTCATTAATCACCATCATTACCCTTACACAGGTCTCAGATCTATGTGGGCTTCATCCTTCAAAAAACCTGGATATAGCCTTTATTGAACGAGTTCTTAGTTTTGACTCGTGACTCCAGCTTTTTCTGTATGTTCAACGATAACTTTGGAACGCTTTGACCAATCAACTTCAAATTTTAAACACATATTCTTGGCACCTTTATACAGATCAAGTTCGTTTGCCAATGAAATTGACCCACTGCTTCATCCTTTTTGAGGCGAAACAAAAGGATAGGTTCTCACCCCTTCATTAATATATCTATATATTAATATATTTAAGAAAATAGTTGTGTTCACCATATGGAATTCGCAATAGATTTAAAAATATATTTTGAGTTATCATCAGCTGTAGGTGAATAAATGCGATCAGGGTAATCAGCTAATATACTAATTTCATTGCCCTGATAATATGGATGTATAAACAGCTGTTTTTATGTGGTAAATATATCTACTCTATAGATACACTGATTCCACTACCAAGGTAGGTCTTTTTTGTGGAAAATAAATCTGTGTATCAGAGCAACGATGAACTTGAACTTCTAGTGATAGATGTCTTGTGAATTTTATATCTACTAAATCAGTATCTTCAAAACAGAAGTTTTTCGTTACTACTTTCCCCTACGATAAGCTTCCCAAATGAGTTTTCCTTTCCAAAATTAGTTGTTGGCAAGCGAGCTCTCCAGCCCGTTGGGCTCACTATACTAAACGCAAATAGAACTGGCGGGTGATGCCATCTGTTGGTGGTATTGGTAAATTTCAAGCAGTAAAAAAGTTCGTTCGAACTATTCTGCTTTGTGTATGTTTCCATTTGAAATGCCATCATAACTATGAGGAATAAAAGTGAATTACAATGAAATATATGAAAATAAAAATAGGATATTTATCAAAAATAAGGAATGAAGACGAGTAGCACCAAAAGCCTTTGCTGAATCGTTGTACTTGGACAAGTAACGAGTTCTTGTATTTTTCTCTATAACACGTAAATAAAACCGATTTTAAAGTCATATTATTAACACATCTCCAATATTTAAAATATAAACATATGCAATTTAAAGCTTGATTTTACCAACACCACCAACAGATGATGCCAACATCACCCGCCTGTTCTATTTGCGTTTAGTATAGTATAATAATAGTAATTGTCCTTCAATTGAACGCACAGATAATTTAAAATATTTAGGAGTTATAATAGATGACTTACTTCGTTGGGATAAACACATCTTACATCAGGTAGCAAAACTCAGAAAATTAATCTATAAATTTATCCAATTAAAACAGTTATTAACAATAGAAATGTTGAGATGTGTATACTATGCATTGTTTGAGTCCATAATAAGGTATGGCATATTGGCCTGGGGAGCAACAAATTTTTGTCACATCAATCCACTTTTCAAGGTTCAAAAGCTCATTTTGAGGATAATAGGATTCAAGCACCCTCTTTATCCATCAGTACTTTTATACTCAGAGCACGGCATCCTAAGCATCAGACAAATCTACTTACTCAGAGTTCTTACATTCATCAAGAAAAACCCACAATTCTTCGCCAACTTGGACCACCCACATGGTACTCGCAGAAGAAACATAGACTTTTCAATTCCTAGGATGACAACATCATTTGCTCAGAGATCAGTCACATATTTAGGACCAAGAATTTTCAATAAACTGCCAATAGACATCAAAGAAATAATTCTAGTTAATACATTTAAAAGGAAAACAAAAATTTGGTTGTTGGATAATGGAATTAATCACAGCGAACAATTAATGTCATAAATTGTTTTTCTGTAGCCTACAAAAAAGTCTGAATAATCGGGACAATTTATCTAAATTACTAACTAGTAGCATGTAGTCTAAAAATATTATTATTAATTGTTATACTTATCAATTTAATATTCAATGAATTAGTAACATGTAACCTTGTAAAACTATCGTAATATTTCTTTGCATGTTCTAATAGCTTATAAAGAAATAGACAAAATAGTGGAATCCCGACACATATTTATATAGTGGGAACCACAAAATTCAGAACTGCAATACTTTAGATTTAAGACTTCAATTTATTTTCTGAAATGTTAATTTTTTTAAAATTTATTGTGAATAAACTCCTCTGGTAGTGTTTTACTCACAGCCAGAGAAATTATTATTATTATTATTATTAATAGCAATTAAAGTTACCAGCTGTAATGAATTAATCAAGCGTTCAAAATAGTATTTCGAGTTATCAGTTGAACGGTAAATGAATAAATAATATTAATAATTATTATTAATGTAATCAGCACCTTCTCATTATTAAAATATGCAAGCAAGCGAGTTATGCAGCCCCGGGGCTCACTAGTAGATATAAAATCGAATATAAATTGGACACAATATTATGGCGGCAAAAGCACTGTCTATATAAAGTCACTGTAGTGCAAAAGCGTTCAAGGTCTTTTAGTAGTTGAAGGCTATATGACCCACATTCGCTGCTATAGAAGACAGCCTCCATTTCATCCAACTATTGGACAGTGCAGTGAGATGCAATCTACACTCGACGGCAGTGACGTAATTGGCTAGTTGCTGCAATTGGGCCTTGAATTCCTTAATGCAATTCAATGCAGCTGCAGAATGCAGTTTCTAGTTTCCGCATACCTTACTCCTGCTGGCGAACACAAGAGAAACTTGTTTGCTGGAAGCAGCTTTCATGCTAACATCTACAATATTATAATGCTCGGAGAGCTAGGGCAAGATCTATTCTAGCTGGTAGATTTGGCGGGGAGCTGGGGAGGGGGACATAGATTGGTTATTCCCCCCCCCCCCCCCATAAGAAAATGATCAGAGAGGGCTAAGTTGGTGAAAATGTTTGTATTTTTCATGAGACTGTATTGGGCTAAGGAGACATACGGCCAGTTGCATGAAAGCCAATTAAAGAATGAGTTTAATGTCAGTTAACTAACTGTCATAAGTGTAACGGATTTATTTCTGTTGCACAAAGATCCATTAGTTGATTTTCGTTAACCGAACGGGCACAATCTGGCTACACTGTAATTTGATCAACAGCTGATTCTGAAGTTGAGAAAAAAAGATGAATTAGAATTTATTATTTTATTTTGAATTATTTGAAATATTATTCAACTATCTCAATATTATTATATTCTTAATAAATTTTATTCATTTTGAAAGGTTTTTAACACCCACGACCTAATTTGCAGTTCCATGTTCTGTTACAATAAATATAACCTATAAAATGTAACTTAACGGGCATTAGTGAGATTCAATCATTGGTGATTGGGTGATTAAATATATTTTACGCCGGTATATTTACCCACAATAAATATAACCTATAAAATGTAACTTAACGGGCATTAGTGAGATTCAATCATTGGTGATTGGGTGATTAAATATATTTTACGCCGGTTAACATAATCGGCATTATCGCTTGTAATTGTCCTTTGTGCAACTAATTCTCTCCATTAAGTTTAATTTCCGTAGAATAACGTCATTTTATGGGGATTAAATTTAATTGGTTTTTGTGCAACCGGTTGTTAATCTAATAGAATGCCACTTGATCTACATACGAGTGTAATTAACAATAAATGTGGTTGTGACAACTTCAAGTATATTCATTGTAATTGACTGTCTTTATACGTTATACAAGCTAGGGTGGGCATGCTAAATTTGAATAACCCTTAAGAGTATAGATATACTGTCTACAAAAATACTATCCTTTAGTAAAGATTGTCCTTGTAACTGCTCTATGTCCATATAAGCATTGATCAGGGATAGTAAGTTGTAATAGTAACTTGATGGTTCGTCTATGATATAAGTCAGTATAATGTCCTTTAAGTGGACGATAATTATCTAGAATGATGGAAAAAGGTCCTTGAATATCATTTTCATTTTGAAATATGGAAGGTGAAGAGAGTTTATTGATTCTAATGACTGCAGATGCATTATGCAGAGGTTGATTGTTTTAGAAAACAAAGGGACATTTTTGAAACCCCTCCCACCAAAAAAAGAAAGGTAGTGAAGCAAGTAATTATTATTCTTATTTCGAAAGGGTGTACATATTAGTGTAAGATATTGGCAGGATCCTTTAAGTAACTTACTAGTTAGGCTCTATTATGGAATGTCCTTTGTTAATAGGTTTTCTCATCCCAAAACTATTAACATAAACATTATTATTATCTCATAACATTAGCATATAATTAATAGTGTCACTATTTTACAAACATTAAGGGAATAAAAGTGTATAAGATGTGAGTGGAGGGATATAGAGAATTGAAATACACGAAAAAAAGATGAGTTTTAGATTCTGAGGCCCAAAAGAGATTTAGATTTAGGTTTTAGATGAACCTATCTTCAGTAGTACAACATTTCTTCAGTAAATCCCATAAAATGTGCTATAGTTTTAATCTGAATAAGATTGAATGCTATTTTTTTCAATTACTGGAGAAGTAGAACATTATTTAGTAACTCGCATAAAAGATTATCGGCCGGTTGCACGAAAGAACATATAAGGAGTTTAATGTCAGTCAACTAACCGTCGTAAGTGTAACGGGTTTATTTCTGTTGCACAATAGTAGTTTATGCAACGATTTTATTTTGACCCTTAGCACGAGTTAGATGTAAGTTATAACACGAGCGAATGCGAGTGTTATAAATATCTCACGAGTGCTTTAATGGCCAAATAAAATCGTTGCATACACTATTTTATCTACGACCACTAGTATACATTTAATTAAAACAATTTCATTTTACCTGTGACTGTCAGAGATATCTAACCTCTCATCTCAAATATGAGATGTTATAGTAGATTGTTAGGTTAGCAGCTGGTGCAGCAGTTTGATGAAATCAGCTGATAGTTTCACAATATTGAATTACGATATTGATTCCATCAAAAATGCTTCTGATTGGTCCAGAACCCGTGTTATAATGTAGAACCTGTACTATAATGAGCTCTTTATACAACGGGTTTCAAAAAGCATTTCGAAAAGACAGCTGTTTTGGTATCAATTGTGAAACTGTAATGTATACATTATGACATGGTCGTAGATAAAGATCCATTAGTTGATTTTCGTTAACGGGCACAATCTGGCAACACTAATTTGATCAACAGCTGATTTTGAAGTTGAGTAAAAAGATGAATTAGAATCATTTCATTGTGAATTATTTGAATCATTATTCAATTATCTCAATATTATTATATTTTTAATAGATTTTATTAAAAATCTATTTTTTTTTAAATTGGAAGGGTTTTAATTTTAACACGTACGACCTAATTTGCAGTTCCGTGTTCTGGTACAATAAACATATCCTTTAAAATGTAACTCAAAGAGCATTATTGAGATTTAATCATCGGTGATTGGGCGGTTAAATATCTCTTACGCCGGTTAACCTAATCGGTGCTCTAGCTTGTAATTGTCCTTTGTGCAACAAAATTTTCTCCATTTTTTTTTTTTTGAAGATGAAGCCCACATAGGTCTGACACCTGTGCGTGGGTAATGAGTTGGATGATCGTGATTGATGAGCTGGACCTACAGTTTTAGTGGGTTCCGAACCACCGGGAAGTGATTTTACAGCAGAGAAGTGTCTATTTTGCTGGCCAATCTAATCGGTCAGTTGAGTTTAATCTCCGTAGAATGACGTCATTCTATGGGGATTAAATTTAATTGGCTTTCGTGCAACCGGCCGTATGTCATTTCAATAGAAAATCTTGTAATTTTGTTAAAATATTCTTCAATTACAGGAGAAATTTTATCAAAAACACAGGAAAACAACAAATACTTTGCTGGAAAACAGGAATTGTTCGCCAATTAATCTATCTTTTCAATAGATTTTATTCATTTTGAAAGGTTTTTAACACCCACGACCTAATTTGCAGTTCCGTGGTCTGGTACAATAAACATAACCTATAAAATGTAACTTTACGGGCATTAGTGTAAATGAGTAATATTTTAGGGACTGTTTTTTTTTTTGTAGATTACGTCTTGGAGACTCCAGTTAAGGAGTATAAGACAAGTCAGATCAACAATATTATACACTAGATACCATAATTACTTCAATTAGTTGAGGTGAGGCTTAATTTGGATGTGAAAGGAACTCTTGTACACTATAAAAAGCTTTATCAACTAAATATTTCTTCAATTGTTTTTTAAATATTTCTATATTTTCAAGACTCTTCAAAAACTGCGGTAGCTTGTTGTAGAATTTCCTACCAATATAACTAGGTTTTTGTTTGAATAAGCTACTATTGTAACTCACCAAGTGATAATCTCCTCGGCTTCTTGTATTATAATCATGTACATCAATATCATTCGTTTTTACATATAAAGTAGCTTCATACACATATAAGCAGGGTACAGTTAGGAGACCAAGTCTCTTGAACAACGGCCTACATGAATCTAATCTATTTACTCTTTCTATACACCTAACCGCTTTCTTTTGGATCTTAAACACCCTATCAAGATTTTGTTTTGATGAATTACCCCATACTAAGATAGCATACCTAATATGTGACAGTAAGAGCCCATGGTCAGCTGTAAAAAGTAACTTTTTGTCATTCAATCTAGCGAGCTGTCGCAGGACAAATACCCCAGATGAAATTTTACAACATATTTTCTCAATGTATGGAGTCCAGGTCAATCGTCTATCCAACATAACTCCTAGAAATGCAATTTTTTATTCCTGGTCTAATTGATTATCGTTTACAAACACGTTTATAGCCCTATCTTCATTTAAATTATGTTTGTTTTTGAATTGGCATTTTTTACTATTTATAGTTAATTTCAACTGATTTAAAAATTGGACTGTGACTCCACATCTATGTTGCAGTGTACACAGTTTTAAAAAATATTCTTTTTTATAATACTTTTTCATTAATCAATTAGGCTATAATGTTTTGGGCATTCTATGAGTTACCTGCAGAGCAAAATAACGTTCTAATATATTGTCCAATGACTATTCCATAGCAATAACAAAGGAGTTCAATTTATTACAAGTGTTGGTATTATTCTTTGTTTTTTTTTTAAGAATAGTAGGCCTTATTCAGATTTTCCTTCCATTTCTACTTCAAGGAAGAATGAACGCACATTTAAAAGTAAAATTATGCTCACGAGCCGTAAGTTAGTTTCAGTTAAAACCAAAACCGTAACAAACATAAAAAAGAGAGAAAAAAACACTAGAGGGAAACTGAGAAAAAAAATATTTTAATGAAGAGAACGCTAAGGATAATGAATACGAATGGTTAGGCAAAAGAAGAAAGCAAATAATAGACAGGATGGATAGTGGTGATGAAGGAGAAGAAGCAAGAGAAAAAGAAGAAGAAAAAAAGAAAGAGGAAAAGGAGGTGGTAGGGGAGAAGGATGAGGAGGTGGAGGAGTGGGAGGAAAAGGGGATGAATAAGGGGAAGGAGGAGGAGGAGGAGTTACAGAAGGAGAAGAAGAAGAAAAAGAAAAGAAGGAGGAGGAGGAGGAGAAAGATGAATATGAGGAGGAAAGTGGTAAAATAGGACGAAGAGGGGGAGGAAGAGGAGCAGGAGGTGAAGAAATAGGAGGAGAAGGAGTGAAGAAGGAAAGAAAGATTTGGAGGAAGAGGAGTTACAGAAAGAAAAGAAGAAGAAAGGAGTGGAGGATTAGATTAGATTACATTATATTTCTTTATTCATGTAAATTTACAAATTTGAATATGAATGGTTAAAATCAAACTATCAACATCACATAGATATATACAGTAGTCAACTCAGAAAATACTATTTTTATAGAGCAAAGAATTATGTACAATGATCTCATTTGTATGATATTAATTACGGTAATGACAATCTAAGTGATGCAATTACTTGAAATGGCGAAGTTTGGACAAGGATTCGTCCATTCTTGACACTTAACCAGTAGTACGAGGAGTACGAGGAGGAGAAGATAGATGAATATGAGAGGGAGATAGAGAAATAGGAGGAGAAGGAGTGAGAGAGGGTGATAAGGATTTAAAGGAGGAGGAGGAGGAGATGGAGAAGGATAACAAGAAGAAAAGAAGGAGGAGGAGGAGGTGATAAATAGAAGGAGGAGGAAGAGTTGGAGAAAGGAGAAGAATAAGAAAAGAAGGAGAAGGAGAAGGAGGAGGAGGAGAGATAGGAGAAGACGGAGGAGGAGAAAGATGAATATGAGAGGGAGATAGAGAAATAGGAGGAGAAGGAGTGAGAGAGGGTGATAAGGATTTGAAGGAGGAGGAGGAGGAGATGGAGAAGGATAACAAGAAGAAAAGAAGGAGGAGGAGGAGGTGATAAATAGAAGGAGGAGGAAGAGTTGGAGAAAGGAGAAGAATAAGAAAAGAAGGAGAAGGAGAAGGAGGAGGAGGAGAGATAGGAGAAGACGGAGGAGGAGAAAGATGAATATGAGGAGAAGGAGGAGGAAGTGGAGAAATAGGAGAAAGAGTGGAAGAAGGAGAAGAAGGATTTGGTGGAGGTGGAGTTACAGAAGGAAAAGAAGAAGAAAGGAGAGGAGTACGAGGAAAAGAATAAGAGGAAGAAGAAGAAAAGATGGAGGAGGAGAAGGATGAATATGAGGAGAAGGAGATGGAGAAATAGGAGGAGGAGGTGGAGAAATAGGAGGAGAAGGAGTGAGAGAAGGAGAAGAAGTATTTGGAGGAGGAGGAGTTGGAGAAGGATAACAAGAAGAAATGAAGGAGGAGGAGGAGGTGAGAAATAGGAGGAGGAGGAGGAATTGTTGGAGGAAGGAGAATAAGATGAAAAAGAAGAAGAAGGAGGAGGAGGTGGAGAGATAGGAGAAGAAGGAGGAGGAGGAAGAAAGGAAGGAGAAGAAAAAGCAGAAGAAAGTGTAGAAGTAAAAGGAGGAGGAGGAGGAGGAGGAGGAGGAGGAGGAGGAGGAGGAGGAGGAGGGAGGAGGAGGAGGAGGAGGAGGAGGAGGAGGAGGAGGAGGAGGAGGAGGAGGAGGAGGAGGAGGAGGAGGAGGAGGAGGAGGAGGAGGAGGAGGAGGAGGAGGAGGAGGAGGAGGAGGAGGAGGAGGAGGAGGAGGAGGAGGAGGAGGAGGAGGAGGAGGAGGAGGAGGAGGAGGAGGAGGAGGAGGAGGAGGAGGAGGAGGAGGAGGAGGAGGAGGAGGAGGAGGAGGAGGAGGAGGAGGAGGAGGAGGAGGAGGAGGAGGAGGAGGAGGAGGAGGAGGAGGAGGAGGAGGAGGAGGAGGAGGAGGAGGAGGAGGAGGAGGAGGAGGAGGAGGAGGAGGAGGAGGAGGAGGAGGAGGAGGAGGAGGAGGAGGAGGAGGAGGAGGAGGAGGAGGAGGAGGAGGAGGAGGAGGAGGACGAGAAGAATGACGATGAGGTGGAGGAGAAGGAGGAGAATGGGGATGAGAAGGAGAAGAAGAAGAAACAGTAGAAGACGTTGTATTGTCTCTAATATAAAACGTAGACTCATGAATCTAAATCGAAAATTATGCTAATTATGATGATTCTTTAGGACCTGGGTCTCTTTTGGGCGCATAGCACCCCAACATAAAACGGTTATTCAATGCAAATAAGGTCTCTTTAATAGGACTGTTGTGAAGGAGGACGACATTAGAGCTGCAATCTGAAGAATACGAAGAGGTCTAGACAATCTAAACTACTAAATTCTACGGTCTAATTGGTCTACAGGCAAGTGCTCTACGGTTCAATAAATTTGTTGGTAAAAAAGCGTCGAGCATAAGACCGGAAATTCACAGTAATAATGTTCGAGGTTGAAGTCTTTGGAGCGGAACGTTTTCAAGGATAGAAACATGAGTTTTGAGTCTTCTTTGTCTTAATTCGGGAGCAAAGTACCTTATCATTGAACCTATCATGTGCTATGTTTAAAACTGTGATTTAGGATGGAATTAAGCTGTGATTAAAGTGGGGATTGGAACAATAAACCTGATAAAATCGATGGAAAACCTCTTATAAACCTAAAACCTGAGGACCGTCTTGACTAAAAAGGACTCTTGAAATTAATATATACTGAAAATATTGTGACAATTCAAAATTCTAATAGCCCAACTATGAAAAACGCCCAGATTTGAGGTTACAATACAGCTAATTGAGTTTTAGGCTATGTACACATGGTAGCGTCGCACCGCGCGGTGCGATATACAATGGAGCTAATGGCAGCGTCCACATGCACCACTCACTCAAATCTGGACGCGCCGCGCACTGCGCCGCCTAGACTTTCAACCTGAACCGCGCGGCGACAGCGCAGTTCCCAGTACACTACAGTCAGTTGGACTGTACACATGAGAGCAGTCGGACGCGAGTTTTGATCTAGTTCACTTGTTTTGTGTAGTGATTTTACAGCAACTCTGTTCAGTGTGCAGCCATGGAAATGAACAATTTTGACACAGAATTGTTTATAGAAGAAGTAAAAAGTCGACGTGTCATATGGGATATGGCGAGTCCTGATTACAAGAACAGGGTGTTGAAGAGAACAGCTTGGCAACAATTGGTAGAAATATTTTGTAAAGAGGATACTACAGAGGAAGAAAAGAAAAATCTTGGTAAGTAAAAATATTTTTATTTCAGATTAAATTTACAATATTTGTTATCAAAATACAAAGTACAGATATAATACATTTATGTACAGGATAAACCACATTTGGGGAACATCACCACATTTACACCATCTTATCCTGCCATGATAGTTTACCTTCTGCGATGAAATACCGAGCAAATCGGTCCCTCACCTGCTTCGCGAACATATTCGGCCGTAAACCATCTTCTACACCAAGGTCCACCAAAGGTGGTTCATAAAGCAAATCTTCATATTTGTACCCATCTCGCTCTCGTACGTAGTTGTGCAGCACACAACATGCCAATATTATACCGTTGGCCAGTTCCAAACTGACATTTAGGGGTCTATGAAATATTCTCCATTTGTTCGTCATTATGCCAAAAGTACATTCAATGTACCTACGAGCTCTTGATAGTCGATAGTTGAAAATTCTCTTTGAATGAGGCAATATTTTTCCTGCGTATGGGCACATAATCTGTTTAGACAAACCGAAGGCGTCATCCGCAACAAAAACATGAGGTAAAGGTGTTGCATCCACATTTGAAATAGGTTTTGACTCTGGAATATTTAATGTACTTTCTGTTAGTTTTTTAAAAAACAATGAATCTTGAAAGATTGAACAGTCGTTGCTCTTTCCATAAGACCCGATGTCCACAAACAAGAAACGATAGTTGGAATCACATACGGCTAACAGCACAATAGAAAAGAAGTGTTTATAATTAAAATAGAGAGATCCTGTGAAACTGGGTTGTTGGATTCGAACATGTTTGCAGTCTATCGCCCCAATACAGTTGGGGAAGTTGGTATTTTTGAGGAATTCTCTGCTTACTTCTTCCCATTTTTCTCTTGTGACAGGTGGCATACACATGTTTTTAAGTTTATCGAAAATTACACCACAAACTTGACGAAGCACATTTCCTATTGTTGATTTTCCCACTCTGTAGTTGAAATGTAGTTCGGCATATGAACATCCTGTCGCCAAATACCTGAAAATGTTAACACTATGTAATAACCAAATAAAATATATTAGTTTTCAAACTATGTAATTTTATTTTCAGGAAATACTTTGCAAAAGAGATGGAAGAACCTCCGTGACCATTTTTCTAAAGAACTGAAAAAGAAGAAGATTATGAAGTCAGGATCCGGGGCCATCAACCATACTCCCTACATCTACTTCACACGTCTTCAGTTTCTGGAAAGTTGTGTATCGAATAAGGAAACAATCAATAATTGGGAAGACGAAGACACACAAAATACACAAGTTGAGGAAAATGAAGCAGACAATGAAGATGTGGAAATCAGACCTTCCGACACTCCCGCTACAAAAGGTAAAAAAAGAAAAGCTCTAGACCCAGTCGAACAACAATTTACAGATATTTTAAATAAAAGCATCTTACTAAGAGAGCAAAGCATTAACAAAAATGAGGAAGATGAAGACAAACTATTTTGTCTTTCTTTGTACAAAGAACTTAAGAAAGTTCCTGAACACGGCCGAATTGGAACTAAAATTAAATTGCTGGAAACTATTCAAAAAGCTCAAAACTTTTACAGCCCCGCTCCAATTCTGGAACCGATGAGACCTAGGTTTAATCCAAATCATCAATATCAAGGACAATTCAATGAAGCTACCAGTGCATTTCAATCCAGTTGGCAGGGAAATGCCGGGCCTTCTCATGCTCCTCCTTCTCGTTCGGCTACAAGCTACATGCAAAACAACATGCAAAGTTCGGTTACATCACCAACTGATAGCTACTTATCGGATCAGAGCACAGACATATTGGAACTGTATTAAAGAATTAAGTTCTGCTTATTCAAAATTAGTCTGTCATCATTTTGTTGGTTTCAATTTAATGTTTAATAAAAGTGTTCATAAAAAAAATTTCAATTTGATTGTTAATAAAAATTTCAATTGATGTTGTAATGTTACTTTAAATAAAATCACAATATTGTTTGTTCAAATGTTTAAAATGTTAATGTGATACAACTTGAAATAAAACATACCTCAATGTGATGACGAGCTTTTCTTCAGGAGAAATACTATCCCTTACAAAGTTCTCACTTGATGCCAAGTCGTCTTTTACGATCTCCAACAACTCGTCAAAAGATGAAATCGACATTCGCAAATAGTTAAAAAATTTGGGTTCGTATTTCCTCAAGTTAGGGTAAAGTGTCACAAAAGCACCATGCGTTAATCTATCGGTCAAAATAGGGTGAACCCAAAAGTTTCTTTGCCTTCGTTTTCTCGCTTTATATCTACGATACACAAGCCACATACATGTTACCTCTTCAACTTCCATTGCTAAACTGGAGGTGGACGCCGCGTATAAAACGCTCGCATGTGTACAACTGCAGAATTTTGGACGCGCGTCGCACCGCGCGGTGCGACGCTACCATGTGTACATAGCCTTATGATAATCGATATTTTTATATCGATCAATGTACCCATCTCCCATCGATTATGGCATCGAACACTCTCATACCAATTGAAAAAACTCAACCACTTTTCTAAAGTAAAACTTATGTAAAATAAACTTAAATTTCACATGAAAAGTTAATATTAACAACGCAGTTCGTCATGGAACAAGAAATCCAGGAATGTAAAATGAACATTGATATTTTGTTGAATTTAAAAAAAAATTATTGCTTTTTAAAAAAAAATTATTGCTTGAAAAACAATTTCATATTTTTTATATTATGTTTAGCACCGACTCTTTACCTACTGCTTGTCAGTACTCTATAGTGTTTTTGCTTCATAGCTCGGTCTAGAGAGATTGAGAAAAATCACTTGTTCACTTCTGATTTGATCTTTGAGTTTGTTGGACCTTTTTCATGTAAATGTTCTGATAAATTGAAAAGCTATCAACTTTCAATTAGTTTAAAAATATGCCGTGTTAATAGAAGTCCTTTCTTTGTAGTAGCGAAGGTGATTTTGTGAAAGGTATCCATAAAGAATAATAAGACGAAATTAATAAGGAAAGATGATGATTATACATACATATTGATTTTGAAACTTCTTCTGTCACTTATTTAGTTCATAAAAACGAATTTCTATCAATTAATAATAAGACGAAATTGTCACAGCCACATTTATTAGAAATATTGAGAAACTAGTTTCGGTTGATATACCTTTATCACTCACAAACAAACTAAAACTAAAGTACAGAGTAGCTTAATATATATTAAACATGGGATGATACTATTGGCTAAGCGAGAAAGAGGCTGACCTTCATTGAAGGTTGTGATTTGCTGACAAGTCACGCCCCCTGGTGGGAGGAGTAACAAGAAAATATGAGTCAAATCAAGAACCAAAGACTGTGAACATCTAGATTTTAGAAAGCAACAAAGAAGAACAATACAAAATTAGGTTAGAATTGAATCAATTTAAAATTTAAAAAATTTAAAAATAAATTAATTAACTGCCTTTCAATGACTTCTATTTTTTCAATTTTAAATTGATTCAATTCTAACCTAATTGTGTGTTGTTCGTCTTTGTTGCTTTCTAGATGTTCACAGTCTTTGGTTCTTGATTTGATTCTTATTTTTGCTTGTTACTCCTCCCACCAGGGGGCGTGACTTGTCAGCCAATCACAACCTTCAATGAAGGTCAGCCTCTTTCTCGCTTAGCCAATAGTATCATTCCATGTTTTGTATATATTAGGCTACTCTGTACTTTAGATTTAGATTGATAATGGTATAACAACCGAAACTAGTTTCTCAATATTTTTAATAAATGCGGTTGTGACAATTTCGTCTTATTATTCATTGTTAGAAATTCGTTTTTATGAACTAAATAAGGGACAGCAGAAGTTTTAATATAAATGTGTGTATATAATCATCTTTTCTTCATAAATAGGCCTTGTAAGCATAACATGTTGTAAGGGAACTTGAGGTCCTGTATACTGTGGTGTTGATTTCTTCTCTGCCCTCTATAATTCAACAAATATCTGAATATAATTAGTTCCTCGATGAAATTACCCTGGATGGGGAAGAGCTTCAGGTATGTATATAGAGGGTATATATATAGTGAACTAAGTCCAATAAAAAAGTAAATAAAGTAAAAGTGTATTTGTTAGTTTTAGTGGTGGGGAGACCCACCACTCCGCTTGAGCCATTTTATTGGAAGCATAATGGATCTACAATTTTAGGTGGGTTCCGAACCACCAGGACGTGTTTTTACAACAGAGTACTGAGTCGTTTTTGCTGGTCATCCAATCGGTCACCCTCACAGGGAGGGCCCAGGAGATTCCTGCTACGGCTCACGGCTATCACTTCCCTATTATTATTATTACTATCATTTATTACTAATTGTAATTCAATCATAATAACCGTGGTGAGTTCATCATGGCTGTAATTATTATTCATCATTGTAAAACTTGATAGAGTATGACTATGCATATTGTTCATTAACAAGAAATCAATTAATGAATTTAATTAGATCGAGGTTGAAATTTCAGTCATTGTCGCTAGTACAGCCAAATATAGAGTACTTATTGTTTTGAGTAGTATAATCTTTATGTCAAGGCCATAAACAGTCATAAAAGACGCGCATTGATAACAGTCTGTTTATGGCGTATCACAATCTGTGTTACTGTGCCATTAGCTTAACAATGTTGCCACTCTTACAACAGAAAATAATTTCCACTTTGTCTCTAATAATGGATATGTCATTAGATGAATCTCAACGACCTTGACAAGATTTCATCTGAAAGTCAAGAGTATTTTCTGTTTGTTTACCAATTATTAATAACACTATAGTTGAAAACGATCTCCCAAAATATTATATGACTATCTTTGGAATATTATCTGGTTTCACATAACATTTGAAAGGAGAGAAAAAGAACGAAGACGGACGGAAGTGAAAAGCAACGCTCTCCTGAGCCCTCTCTGTAAGGGTGACCGATTGGTTTTGCCAGCAAAAAAGACTATGTAAAAGACTCTGCTGTAAAATCAATTCACGGTGGTTCGGAACCTACCTAAAACTGTAAACTTATCAATAACCATCATCCAACTCATTCCCCACGCACAGGTCTCAGACCCATATGGGCTTCACCCCTCAAAAAAAAAAAAAAAATTGATAGAATATGGAACGTATGTTTAGGTCAATTAAACTATTACAGCTTTAAACTTTTCACCGGTTTTCATCATTTTAATAATCTATTAATCATTTTCAAAATTAATTTTTATCTGAAAAGTTTTTAATTATTTCTTACATTTTCACTCAATTGGCTCTCACTTACTTTATTTACTTCAATTTATTGCTTATTTTCACTTAATTTAATTTAATTAATTTCAAACCAAATCACATTTCCAATTATTCATTTAATTTTTTCAATAGTTTTCCTCCATAAGAGAATGCTGATTTTTGCTGGCATGTACAATTTTTTTAATCTATTTTTTTCTGTTAAAACACTGGTAACAAGAAACAATGGATCCCTTTTCAACCAACTATGATTATTTTTTTTCAACGTTCAACCAATGAATAAATTTGTCTTTATTTTATTTTATCTAATAAATCACCATCATCATAAATCACCATCATCCAACTCATTACCCACGCACAGGTCTCAGACCTAAGTGGGCTTCATCCTCAACAAAAATAATAAATAAAAATAATAATAATAAACCTATTGTTTTCTCAATTAGTTTGTTCTGTTAGATGTATTATTTGTGGTATATAATAATAAGATATATTATTCAGCAAGTATTATATACATTACAAACACCATCGTTACATATCACAACAATATATCTACAAATAGTAAATATCAATCTCATAGAATGTTCACATCAGAAACGAAAAAGGGATTTCCTTCAGATACTTTGGGAAAAAATTAAATAAATAAATTTATCAAGAATACTAACACTATTAAAGAAAGATATATTACAATGGGTATTTCCCATAGACGATATTCCTTCAATGTCTGTTTTTTTAGAGCATCATTGTTTTATAGCATCCGCTTATATAAGTAATTGTGACATTCCAGAAATAACTAGAGAATTAATCGCCTTTTCGAGATTATTCTATAAAAATCTATGCACACAGATAAGAGTTTTTAGAACATTCCCGAAGACTACAAGGTGAGGGAAGAACAGGGGGAGTAAACAAAAGTACCACTTATCGCTTCAATGGAAGTCATTATTGGCACAGCGCAGAAAGGGATATTTATCTTCTTTCTGGCGGTTCATAACAATTTTTTTTTTTTAAATAAAGGTTCAAATACCTGCGCTTTGGTATCCAATTATTATATTCAATACCGGTTTTAACCCTCCTTTATACTTGAAGCAATATTAAATTAAATGAATTAACTAATTTAATCTCCATCAAGTGACTGAATTAAGTAATGGGTTCTTAAACCAATTTATGGTAAATTAAAAAAATCATTTCATTACAATATTTCTAAATAAAGGTTCAAATACCTGCGTTTTGGTATCCAATTGTTATAGTCACTACCGGTTTTAACCCTCCATTATACTAGAAGCAATTAAATTAAATTAATTAACTACTTTAATCTCCATTAAGTGACTGAATTAAGTAATGGCTCTTAAACCAATTTATGGTAAATTAAAAAAATCATCAGGTGGTTGTAGATGTTATTGTATCATCTACCGAGTCATTCTATATATCAAATATCTATCATTGTACCGAGTCGGCGATGATACAATAACATCTGCAACAACCTGATGATGAGCCCATAGGAGGAGGGTTGAAACAGGTAGTGACTATAATAATAGGATACCAAAACGCAGGTATTTAAACCTTTATTCATATTTACTGGTATCCGGAGGCTAAAGAATTCAATATGAAACAATATTTCTCTTTCTTCTTATTTCTCCCAATACCTTCGACTCACTCTAAATATGGTGAAGATTAAAAATATTTTCCATATTTCATTTCATTCTAATAAAAAAGGAATTATGGGAGCAGATGGTCATCGCCGATTCCTTTTTACATTCTAATTTATTTTGTTCGTGCCACATACGTCTTTCGACAACGGACAGATGGAAAAGAAGAGTGTGGATGCCCGAAAATAGAATTCATCTGAAAAAGGGGAAGTCAAGTTTATTTCTGGACGTCTTGTTCCCCTCTTTATGCTCCTTTTTGCTTACCAGCCCCCCCTTCAATTAAGACAACTAAGCATAGCACGAGTCTGTCAATGGTACAATTTAAAAAAAAACTTGAGAAAAAATCTATAATAATACTGTGTTTTACATCTATTGAGCTGTATTCAAAATACGGTGGTTAAATTTTTTATAGCGATTAAATAATTAGCTATTATGAATAATAAGACAAAATTGTCACAACCACATTAATTACAAATATTGGGAAACTAGTTTCGGTTTTTATACCATTATCAATCTCAATGAAACTAAAACTAAAGTACAGAGACGCTTAATATATACTGAACATGATACTATTGGCTAAACGAGAAAGAGGCTGACCTTCATCGAAGGTTGTAATGGCTGACAAGTCACGCCCCCTGGTGGGAGGAGTAACAAGCAAAAATACGAGTAAAATCAATAACTATAAACTGTGAACATCTAGAAAGCAACAAAAAAGAAAAAATACGCAATAAGGATAGAATTGAATCAAATTAAAACTAAAAAATTAGAAACTCACTGAAATGCAGAGATTTAATGTGGTTGTGACAATTCGTCTTATTATTCATTATGGATACCTTCCACAATATCACCTTCGCCAAAGAAAGTTTATTAGCTATTAACTAGCGTGATTAAACTGTGACATAAGATCGAACTTGTATGTCGGGTGATTAAACTAGTTTAACTTTGGTGATAACTATCTATTGGGTTATAGCTAATACATCTATTGAGTCAGTATTAAAAATAATTATCAAATTCTACGTATTATCCAAACAATGACCAATAATTAGAAAAAAAATGGGAATTTCAATTAAAAAAATGAGGTATAGCTATTACATCTATTGAGTCAGTATTCAAAATTATCAAATTATAAGTACGTGCCTATTATCCAAACGATGAGCAATAATATTAAAAACATTTTTTAATTTCAATAATTATTTCATGATTAATTTTGATTACGTGATGATCTGGTTTTCCCTAGTATGAGCAATGGCAAATAGAAAAAAATTGATGAGTATTAGTAAAATTACTATTTATCATTCTAATTGAATCACTTTATTGTAGTTCTTTTTAGGGCATTCGATATTGGGTCTAGCTTCAAATGAGGTGTCCCAAATACTATAATAAAACCTACATAATAAAACCTATAATAAAACCTACGCCTTGAAGATGGGTTTCAACAACTCGAAAACGTTTGGCCTACAAAGTAAGTGAAATACTACTTATTTTTAATAAAAATTTGACTGCAAGTCGTTGAATTCACTTGAAAAGTTGAAACCTACAGCTTCATTTTTTTGAGGATGAAGCCCATATAGGTCTGAGACCTGTGCTTGGGTAATGAGTTGGATGATGGTGATTGATGAGTTGGACCTACAGTTTTAGGTGGGTTCCGAACCAGCGGGAAGTGATTTTACTGCAGAGAATAGAATATTTTTTGCTAGTCAATCCAATCGGTCACCCTTACAAAGAGGGCCCAGGAGTGGTTAGCTTATCTCTACCTGATTGAATAGATACTTGCTTCGGGTCACGGCTATCACTTCCCTTTCTATTTTAAAATTACGTTTTTTTTAAATGGAATAAAGGACATTTCAATCTTACATATTCTATTCCTGTTTTGGAAAGAATCAGAAATTTTACTTCAAATGAGACTTCTGGAAACTTGAAACATGAAACTAACCTAAAACTTGGACATAGCCTTAAATTTGAATGTTTTAGTTTAAAATTTCTAAAGAAAGCAGTAGTGGGCTGTCGGCTGTGCCTGTTGTATCTTTGATTCTATTTTTGTAATGAATAGATATATAAAAAATAATTTAATAAATAAACTTTAATTTATTTTACCTCAATAAATAAATTTTAAAATTGATAGAATAATAAAAATTCCTGATGAATGAACAAAAAATAACAATTATACAAATATTAATAAGAAATAATTAAGTTATAAGTCCATACAATTTACTGGAGTTCATCCACTTTCGTATTGAGTTACTCGTATTATTCATTAAATTGTTTATCATCACATTAACTTCAGTATTTCCAAACTTAGAATTGTTAACTTTTCATGTGAAATTTAACGACTTGCAGTCAAATATTCATTAAGAATAAGTATAACTTACTTAATCTGTAGGCCGAGCGCTTTCGAATCTTTGAGATCCATCTTCAGAGGCCTACTGAAGATGGATCTCAAAGATTCGAAAGCGCTCGGCCTACAGATTAAGTAAGTTATACTTATTCTTAATAAATATTTGACTGCAAGTCGTTAAATTTCACATGAAAAGTTAATATTAACAACGCAGTTCGTCATGGAACAAGAAATCCAGGAATTTAGAATTGTTCCTTTAGAAATGTATTACGTAAATAATGTGTAATGTTCTAATTCTTAATGAAATTCGATAATTTCAACGAAATATTCCAGTTGTTTTTCAAATTATCGATTTCGTTCATTTCCAAATTCATTACAGTATTTCTGAACTGGGAATTTAATAATTTTTCCCTTAAAAATGGCTTTTGTGAGTGTGATTTAACTGTAAGATATAGATTTTGAATACAATGTGGAGATTAAAAGATTAAAAGAAAAACTTAGTTTTAAAGATTAAAAGAAAAACTTAGTTTTAAAGATTAAAAGAAAAACTTATTATCATACAATGATAATTAGAACTTGGTATTAATTTGTGATCCATGACGTACTAGGATAAGAACCATATATAAGGGGGGTTCAGGTGGCTTGAGCCCCCCCCCTCCCCCGAAATTTTAAGCAGAAATAAGAAAGTTAGTAGAAATGCAGAAATCTGTGATTTTCACTTCAATTTATGAAAACATTTTCCCGGGGGAAGGCCCCTGGACCCCCTTTTTGATGGGAGGTATTCCATACCCATGGGGGTAGTTTCATCCCCCATAGCAAAATCCTGGAGGCCCCATTGCCCGTTGTCCGGGCACCCCTCAAAGTTTTTTCTATATACGCCACTCATTAGAACAATAGATATTTTCTCATAGACGACATGCAGAACTATCTAAAATAAGAAATTGGATTTTTTTTTACTTGAGCCAGAACATGTTTCCGTCTCAAAGTGCCTTAAATTGAAATTAATCAGTTATTACTCAATTATTGGAAGTAAATCAGTCACGTAGAAATTACATAGAAATAATAATAACAATAAATCAAAATACTGTTCCAGTATCCTACCTCCTCTTTGATCCAATTTATCATCCGTTCTTTTTAATCCAAGTTTCCGTTTCTATCACAGTTTATCACTTTTGTTCACACCAATATAAAGAAAACTCTTCCATTGTGTTTTCCACAAGCTTCACTCAAACACTGACCGAATCTAGTGCCGGCCAAAATCACTAAGAAATACTATATAGTGCCAAAACTAAATACCCTAAATTACTATATATTAATTCAAGCAAAACACTGTCTCACTATAGAATTTTCTTAGTGTCAATCCTGAATAGAACTAAATTTTATGGGAATTCACGGCAAAACACTAGAAAAGATAGCTGGTGACGAAAGTAAATCCTAAATTGAAAAAATAAAATCAAGAAAAACACTGTTATTAGAATTTTCTTAGTGCCATTTCTAAATAGGAATAAATTTGATGTAAATTCACACAAAGTACTGATGGCAATAGAAATAGAAACTGATTAAAATGTAAATTAAACTAGTGTCGATATTAAATAGCACTAAATTTACTAAAACATACTCCTAAAACGCTGTTTGACTAGGTTCTTCCAATTGCCGGCCCCAAAAACTACTAAAGATTGATGAAACATCAGGTTTATAAATTAGTGGCAATTTAAAATTACCCTGAATTACACTAAATTTGAATCAAAACACAGTTTTATCGGCGATTCCAAATAGAACTAAACACTGATTCATTCACAACACACAGAAGTTAGTGTCGAAATAATTCTGGCACTGAATTTAGTGTAAATCCGAACGAAACACTACCGACTAGTTCCGTTTTAGTGCCGATTCTAAATAGAACTAAAACACCGGCGGAAATATTCCTGGCATCAACTCTCAGCTCTCTCAGAGTTGTACTGTTATTTTGTGCCGTAGGTTTTCCAACAAGCATCAAGCGCGGAGGGGACTTTGCAATGAAGTTGTGGGTAGGGTAACGGGGGGGGGGACATTGTCTATTTTAAAATGAGGGGGGGGGGGGTGAAACTAGGATGAGAGAATGAGAGGAGTAGAGGGGAGTAGAGAGGTGCCGACCTCTTCCCACATTACCGCTATCACTGTGTTCCTGTTCTATGAGCTACTGATGCATTGATGCAGCTTTCTCTACAGAGATACTTTTTTCGGTGTGCGAGGTTGGTAGTACTGTGATTTAATTTATTTAGACTGCGCAGGGTTTTTTGTCAAGAATTTAAAAAAAACTAATATAAAAAATGGCACTGTATTTCTATTTGAAATATGATTTTTACTCACTTATATTGGAGGGTCGCATTTCACTTCTAAAGGGAAGCTTCGTCAGAGGGAAAATGAGGGCAGAATAAGTGAGTAAAAATCATAATTTAAATAGAAACACAGTGTCAGTTTTGATTGTTCATCAAGTATTTATTTATTCATTTGATGAAATTATTACAATCAAGTAAAAAACTACATTTATTGAAATTTCCACAATCACTTCACAATTCCACAAAATTTGATACAATTCAAATACAGTATATACAAAGAAAATTTCATATTTATCCATCAATACACATTCATTAAATATAGAAAAATTATAAAGATTAAGGTTATAAAATTTTATAAAAATATAAAATAACAATGACAATTTAATAAGAAAAATAAATATAGTTTTTACTGATTTAGCATGATTAGCATAAGCATGGCTTCTTCATGAAAAATAAATATAGTTTTTACTGATTTAGCATGATTAGCATAAGCATGCTTCTTCATGAAAGATATCACAGGTTTTAGTTAAGTGAATTAGATGTTATTAAGGTTGAAATGTTATCTATTGCCGTGAGAAAAAGTTTATTTCTTCAATTATTTTGTGAAATATGTGGGTTCAAAGTTGAAATATTTCGGTTGTGTGGGGGGGGGGGGGGGTGTGACTAATTGATCTCGCCTGTAAGTGATTTTGATATGTTTTATAATTGAAATACATTCTGGGGAATAGAGTGACATATTTTATATTTTGATCAAAAAATTAGCTTTGTCTGCATAAATTGTTGAAGATTTTTAAATTATTTTGAAAAACCCAATAGTTTGATTAGAATAAAAAAATATGTCATTCTATTCCTCAAAGTATCTTATAGTTTGAAATGACTCATAGGTGAGATCATCTGCCCCAAAAAGAGCAGGGGGGGGGGTTGTCCTGCAAAGTGTATTCTATCTAGTAAGGTCCCGGACAAGGATCTCTTGTACTCCACTGTTCATAATATTTTCCAATTTTTATTGCCTTCAGCCGTCAAGTTTTTAGAACTTTTCTTATAGCAGAAGTTATAAAACAATTATTCAAGGAAATACTTTTTTTTCAAAGGAAATTTTGATGCTCTCAGATATTTTTTCACATTTTTGATCAAACATTAGAATTTTGTTTATTTCATAATAGTGAAATGGATATGGAAAATCTAAAGAAGAAAGAAAATAGTTTGGAAAATCCTTGGACCAAGGCGTACCTGAAACGGATATAGATTACAGAGAACGTCTAAAGTTGAAGAATATTCTAATGTAGAGACAAATATGAGGAAAAGACGCCTTAAATTTTATGGTCACATCATGAGGCTTCCAGACAATAGACTAACAAAAAGAATTGTAAACTATGTAGCGTCACTTGTCAATGGAGGATAATGTATACAAAATGTTAAAAAAGACCCAGTACTGGCCAAAATAACGAACAAAGAAATTTACAATAGAAAAAACTTTAGAATAAAACTTTATAAATGGGAAGTTATACCAGAGACAAAACCTCCAAGAGTTGGAAAAAAAATGGAGTGAAGAGAGAAAAGCTGAATTCGCAAAAAAAATGAAAAGCTGGTGGGCAAACAAGAAGAACAAGTCCAAAAAATGAACCATCTTTACTCACTGTCTTATTCTTTTGAAGTTTTACATCTAATAATAATAATGATAATAATAATAATAATAATAATAATAATAATAATAATAATAATAAATAATAATAATAGCGAAATATTAGTAATAAAATTTGAAATATGTTGTATTTGGTGGCAATTACTGCAACTGGTCTCATCCACCCAGCTCGACACAGAATTATTTGAAACATGAATCGCGCGGCGCGAATTCCTTGTGGCGACTGCGGAGGAGGTCTATCCAGAGAGAATAGAAGTAAAATAGAGAGAATAGAAGTTCTCTTCTTTACTCTCTGGGTCTATCGGAGGACGGCGGTATTGCAAGGGAGCAGAAAGGAGTGGCGACCCGATGTCCATCGACATCTTTTCAGGTTGATTCACACATAGGACTGTGCATCGACTGTGCTGTGTCGCTATCATTGACACATATTGGAATGTGCGCCGACTATGCTGCGACATAATTTCAGTAGATTTTACTTCAGTCAGAGGATGTCATTATAGCGAGTGGAGCATAACTTGTTTTACAAGAGGAAGAAAGGAAGGGACGAAAATATTGGGTGCATCATAATTGTGGAGAGCAAGAGATGAAGAAGGAGAATTCCATACAATATTTTCACGTCTTATGCATTAAACTTTTAAATTAATAGTGGTTAAGTGAGAAGATTCATTTTGTTATTTTTTGAGTGAAGGTTTTTAGCGAATCTTAAATCTTTAGTCTGTGTTTTCCTCAGTGTTTTGGACAATGTAGCATATTCAAAATTTGTAAAGGGAGCAGTTTTGGACTGGAGTCTGTTGCGCCTTCACAATCGTTGTAAATTTGTCACAATAAATAAATAGATAGGTAGATAAAATAAATAAATAAATGGTTTATGCATGAAAGTGATTCAGTCACATCTAGCCTTGTTAGCCACCCAGGGAAGGTTCGGTTAGGCGCGCGGAGATGGTAGTGTTTTGGAAATGTGATATTGACCTATAAGCTAGGAAACTCAAATGAGATTTTTCTTTATTTTTTGACGACTGTGATATAGCTGTTGTAAGTTTGTGTTTTATTGTTTTTCTGTGATATTGATGATTTTGTTGCATAATACCAGAAATACTGTGATATTGAAAATTGAAAGACTGATAATTATTTTGAGATATTGACAAATTGGTAGTATTTATGACAAGACTCTATGTTTGTATTTCGAGCTCTTGGGTCAATAAAACATATTTTTTTATTCACTTAATTTATATCGTTTTATGGTCTGGAGCTTGTAACGTTGCATTTTTAATGTAAACCATATGAAATGCTGCAGATGAGTATTAATGTTAAAACATGGAAAATATTTGGTTGATTAGAGAAGTTTAAATAACAAACTAGTGGTAGATAAGCATTCATGAGATCAATATGAAAAAAGTGAGTAGAGTTTAAATTTTCTCGGGCATAAAAATAAAGAGATAATTAGAAATGTAATAAAAGTTTCTAACAATTCAATTTAATTGTAAAAAGTTTATAAAATCAAGCATAAAAAATGATGTGGAAAGAACTGATATTGTTATAATGAAAAATAAGACGAAATTGTCACAACCACATTTATTAAAACTTCGAGAAACTAGTTTCGGTTGTTACACCATTATCAATCTCAATCAAACTGAAAAACTGAAGTACAGAGAAGCCTTATATAAAATACTATACATGAAATGATACTATTGGCTAAGAGGGAAAGAGGCTGACCTTAATCGGATGTTGTGATTGGTTGTCAAGTCACGCCCCCTGGTGGGAGGAGTAACAAGCAAAAATACGAGTCAAATCAATAACTAAACAATGTGAACATCAAGAAAGTAACAAAAAATTTGTAATAAGGCTAGAATTTAATCAAATTAAAATAAAAAATTCTTTTAAAAATTAGAAGCTCACTGAAATGCAATCAAGGTCAACTGAGAAATACACATAAGAATTGCTTTTTAAAAATAGGCTGGAATTATAATGAAACCAAGTTAGTTGTATTGAATTGGTTAAAATAAATTTGGTCATTTAAATTAGTTATGGAATCGTTTTTTACCAACTTAGTTATCTCCAAAGCTTCTAAAATGTTCAATTGTCTGCCTTTGCCAATCAAATGCAGAAATTCAACATTTTCTTCAGCCTTGAACTTGTGTCCATTATTAATGAGATGTTCTGCAAAATTTGAATCTCCTTTTTGGGTTTTCCAATCCCTGATATGTTCATTTACTCTACATTTGAAACTTCTACCAGTCTGACCCACATAACAAGCATTACAATCACCGCAATTCAATTTATAAACCCCACTTTTATCCCAGATATCAATTTTGTCTTTACTACACCCAAATAAGCTCTTTAAAATTGGTTTGGTTTGAATAATACATCCGATTAAGGTCAGCCTCTTTCCCTCTTAGCCAATAGTATCATTTCATGTATAGTATATATAAGGCTTCTCTGTACTTCAGTTTTTCAGTTTGATTGAGATTGATAATGGTGTAACAACCGAAACTAGTTTCTCGAAGTTTTAATAAATGTGGTTGTGACAATTTCGTCTTATTTTTCATTATGGATACCTTCCACAATATCACCTTCGCCATTACTAAGAATGATATTGTTATTGTTATTAAAGTGTTAATAATTCATATGGAAAATCCGTGAGGTAAGAGAATCGTGTTCTGGTAAAATAGTGAAAAAATGTCAATAATTAAATAAAATTAAATTCCAAAATTATTGATACAGTAACCTATTATAAATAAAATAGAAAAGGCAGGTTACAAGCTCCGCATAAGTTTGCAAATTATGAATTTTCTAATAAAAATATAAATTTTCATCAAAAAATGTTTTTTCGAAAATTTAAATTTCTTGTGTAAACATCGCCACCCCCAAAAAAATGTCAACAGATTATTGCTTCCTGGAGTGTGTAATGTCACAAATTTTTTTTTGGAAAATTAGAACTTTTTTGTTGCTCAATAATTACCCAAAATTTAGCTGGAGAAATTGCTAAATTGATAACAAAAATCATTCCGAATTCTGACAATAAATTGATCATAAAAATGCTATTGTACGGGCTCATCTTATTAGCCTACTAACATAATTCATCTAAAACCAATTATTTAATTTTTATTTAAATAAAACAGAATTTAATTGAAAAAATTGCTGAATTGATCACAAAAATCAGTCCTAATCCTAACAATGGCCTACAGTTTATAACATATCTAATTTTATAACACTCATTTCAGTATAATCTCTTGCCTACCCATTCTGAAAATTAGCATAAAAATCGGGGGTTCACATTATTTTTTAAAAAGTTTAAATTCCTCACGAATTAAAAAGCTAAAAATATATTCAACAGGACCGATTGATAAATTGATCACCAATTATTTTTTTTTTAAATAAAGCAAAATTTAATTTAAAAAAATTGCGGAATTTATCACAAAAATCAGTCCTAATCCCGACAATGGCCCTACAGTTCTAAACTAGAAAAACTCATTTTATAATTTCAGTATAATCTCATGCCTACCCATTCCGAAAATTAGCATAAAAATTGGGGTTTTATTTAAAAAAATGTTTAAATTACTCACGAATTTAAAAGCTAAAAAATATATTTAACTGGACCGATTGATAAATTGACCACAAAAAATGTTATTTTAGGGGCTTTTTCCATTAGTTCATTGTCAAGATTCATCCAAAAACTTGTTTTCAATTAATTAAAAAAAAAAATAAAACAGAATTTAACCATAAAAATTCCTAAATTTATCACAAAAATCAGTCCAATCCCGCCAATGGCCTTACAATTCTAACCTAGAAGAGAAGCACCCATTATAAAAACGAACAAAAAATGTTTGTTGTGAATTTAACAACTTACAGTCAGTTTTATAATAATTATTGTGAATATATAATAAATAAAACTGACTGCAAGTCGTTAAATTTACAACAAAAAGTTGATATTAACAACGCTGATCGTTATGGAACATGAAATCCAAGAACAAAAACGTGTGCTTTCTACTTCATTTAAAAAAATCACCTTCAAATTCACTAATTTATAATTCAAGATAAATCAAAGCTTGGTTCAACGACTCACCTTCGGGTTGAATTCCCTATTGATTTGTGAGTCTCCCTTCGTGATTCCTGTGGAACGCTAGACAATGAATTCACTGCGAGATCAATACACCGAATGAAGTGCAAAGCGTTCCTAGCTGATCAATAATGAAACACAGACAGCTGATGCTGACCGCCTACTACAATAATGCACTCTGCTTTCGACTTTCAAATTCCCTCCTAGATTCACAGCTTCAATCTAAACGTTTGTCCTTACTGCCAACATTCACATTTTTTAACATTTTTTAGGGATTTGTCCAGCTCTTTAAAATCAAACCAAAAATTCACCACGTGAATAAAACCCTAAAGATTCAGAACGTTTCTATTTAATAAAGATTCCTCTAATAACCACTTTTTAACCTCTTTGTTTGAATAATATCGATGATTCCGATAGTCAAATAGTTCGATAGTCTGATAATTCGATATTATCGAGTTTCTGGTCTACTTTGAGGTGTATATCGATTTGGTATTCGATTATTAGGACTGCAATTTCGCTAAATTGTCAGATAGTTCGATAGCTTGATAATTATTGGATATTATCAAGTTTCTGGTTGACTTTGAAATGTATTTTGATTTGAGATTTGAATATTAGAGCAGGAAATTAGAAAAGTAGTACTTCAAAAACGAGTAACACAGTTTTGGAATTAACTTTGGGTAAAAATCTTGGATCTTGAATCTTGTAACTAAATGTAAATTCTTAGTTTTTTAATGTCTGAAGGCACAGAATTCACTCCCAAATAACCAAATCTGGTCACTCAGAAATTTTAGCTTTCTTATTCTCCTTGAATTAGCCAGGGATAAAAATTTAGGGCACTATAAATTTTCCAGTTATTTTACGTAACGTTGTTTGACTTCAAGCGTTTTAAAAACGTCCACCAAGCTTCCTAATCACGTCACATCTGATATTTCACATAACTGATGTTTTATTTGCAGTTGTATACCGTCAAGCGTTTTTAAAACGTTCGCCAAGCTTCCTAATCACGTCACAACTGATATTTGTTTTGAAATTGGATAAATTCAACCGTTTAAAAAACGTCAACCAAGCTTCCTAATCACGTCCCAACTGATATTTGATTCAATATTAATCTTCAAACGTTTTAAAAACGTCCTCCAAGCTTTTTAATCACGACACAACTGATAATTTACGTTTGCGGTTGTATACCGTCAAGCGTTTTTAAAACGTTCGCCAAGCTTCCTAATCACGTCCCAACTGATATTTGTTTTGAAGTTGTATAAATTCAACTGTTTAATAAACGTCAACCAAGCTTCCTAATCACGTCCCAACTGATATTTGATTCAGTATTAATCTTCAAACGCTTTAAAAACGTCCTCCAAGCGTTTTAATCACGACACAACTAACACTTGATTTACACTTCCAAACGTATATTTTGTCAACGGGTAATTTTTATGCTCGTTTCTGCGACATACCAACGCTAGCGTTGTGCCCCGACTGAGGAACAGCTTCCTTTCGCGTCCGAACGCGTTCTTTACTTTCGCGGAGCGCATGCCATACGCATGCGTTTCGCGGGGGGTGGGGGAGCGTAAGGCACGTGCCAGTCTATAACCTCCACCCCCCCCCCCCTTCCACCAAAAGGGGAGTCACACCAGTCACCTTGGGATAGGGTATGGTTTTGAGTAGGTGTGAGGTCGGCCTGTACGATAGTGGGGCATTGCTGGTATTGTTGAGAGCTTACCATTCAGGGTGAACTTGTAATTATATTAGAAATACAATTTTATTGCGAATAGGGTAATGTTATTGGGGGAAAAATGTTAAATTGCGTTTATTTTTTCACTTAGATAACATTTTGAAAAGTGACTTATTCAATTTAAAAGAAAAAGTTTTAGGAAGTTATACATCTTCAAGCAAAAGTTATACGTCTAGTGCATTACTTTTACATATTCCTATTGAATTTATTATTATAATTATTTTTTTATTTATTAATATATTAATTAATTTATTTATTTATTTATTGGCGATAGAACTCCCGAAGAAGTAATGTATGATTCGTGATGTAGGCCCACGATATTTCATTTCTTGGGTTTATTCTTTTTTTCTGCCCAGTACTCTTTCATTCTTTGTAAAAATTTTTTGCTTTTTCTTCATTTCATCGTGGTCTGTACTGTTTTTATAATTAATTATTAGACTATTATTATTATAATATTATTACTATTATTATTATTATTATTATTATTATTATTATTATTATTATTATTATTATTATTATTATTATTATATTATTGCTATTATTATTATTATTATTATTATTATTATTATTATTATTATTATTATTATTATTATTATTATTATTATTATTATTATTATTATTATTATTATTATTATTATTAGTATTATTGAATTGGGAAGAAATTATTATGAATTTGGGAAGAACCTTATAATTTTGCCTATAGATTCTTATTGAAATATTGGCTACCGTGGCACATTGTTTATTAATTAACTGATTTTTTTAATACGATGTATAACAATTTAATTTGAATTATTTAGAAAGAACTTTATAATTTTCCCTATAGATTCTTATCAACATATTTTCACTTAGCAATTCCTGTATGGACTTATGTTATATTGATGATATATAATTTTATTAATTGATTGTTGCTGTTTATAATATAATATGCATTAATTCGACTCCTCCAGTCAAACCTTCTTATGAAGGTTTTGGAGTAACATTCGTTCCTGTAATATATATTGTTTTCTAGTTGAAAAAAGAAGAAATTTGTAATTTGTAGTGTCTATTTTTTTTAAATGAATAAACTCCATTCTTCTGGGGGTACCAGTATGAATGAAAAAGGAAAGGAAGGGTTATTATTATTATTATTATTATTATTATTATTATTATATTATTATTATTATTATTATTATTATTATTATTATTATTATTATTATTATTATATTATTATTATTATTATTATTATTATTATTATTATTATTATTATAATTATTATTATTATTATTATTATTATTATTATTATTATTAAGAGAGATCTTGTTGCAGCAGGGTAGCTTGAATAAGCTAAAGGAATTATTATTATTATTATTATTATTATTATTATTATTATTATTATTATTATTATATTATTATTATTATTATTATTATTATTATTATTATTATTATTATTATTATTATTATTATTATTATTATTATTATTATTATTATTATTATTATTATTATTATTATTATTATTATTATTATTATTATTATTATTATTATATTATTATTATTATTATTATTATTATTATTATTATTATTATTATTATTATTATTATTATTATTATTATTATTATTATTATTATTATTATTATTATTATTATTATTATTATTATTATTATTATTATTATTATTATTATTATTATTATTATTGATAAGAATTGCCTCTGGTCTTGACTGGTGTTTTTTCTGTGACCTGAAAAAATTGTTTTCTGTAGCCAATAGTTCATGCTCATGTACATGTCAAATGGCAAAACGCCTTAATAAAAGAAGAATTATTATTATTATTATTATTAGAGAGATCTTGATGCAGCAGGGTAGCTTGAATAAGCTAAAGGAATGAGAGGGCGTTCTGAAGTAATGTGATAAACAGTTCCAGGCGGTCTCTAGGTTTGGAGGTGGTTTCAGCCAATAGTTCATGCTCATGTACATGTCAAATGGCAAAACGCCTTAATAAAAGAAGAATTATTATTATTATTATTATTAGAGAGATCTTGATGCAGCAGGGTAGCTTGAATAAGCTAAAGGAATGAGAGGGCGTTCTGAAGTAATGTGATAAACAGTTCCAGGCGGTCTCTAGGTTTGGAGGTGGTTTTAGCCAATAGTTCATGCTCATGTACATGTCAAAATGGCAAAACGCCTTAATAAAAGAATTATTATTAGACTATTAATATACTATTTCAAGTCGAAATTTCCAAATTTCCGGGGGAGTAGCCCGGACCCTTTTTTTATCGTGAGGTTGAGGGTTTTACCCCCAGACCCCCTCCGATGTATCATTCTGAATCCTCCTTTAC
>OX418227.1:11635633-11672038 GCA_948455865.1 Conomelus anceps | reverse complement strand
TTTCATAAATACATTATATGTTATAACAGTCTATCGGTCGCATTTATGAGCGTTAATTCAGTTTCTCTTGACTCAAGGGACTCTTCAAATGTAATGTATTTATATAGGCATTTCAAGTGACACTAAAGGGACGTTCATAATACGGGCCTACTTGATTCTCCTCTGAGGACTGATAAGCAACAAATTCAATTTACCTGTAAAATATTACTATAGATTAGTAATGTATATAGAAACATGATAAAAGTACGCTTCTAGAGTTCCATGCAATAATAGGAATTGAGCTTATGTTTCAAAGTAAAATTATTTTTTTAAATTAAGTCTAGTTAAATCTTGAGAACTTGTACAAAATTTAGATATAGATATCGATTTAAGAATTGAGAAAGTAAGTTGAAAATTTTTTTTATTATATTATTGCAATCCCTATTATATTTTGTAAATTCTATTACACTTGACCTGAAACCTACAATTTTGTTGCGTTTACTAAAAGTTTATTAATGTTTGATGACATTTTTTCATAAACTTGTTGCCCATTCATTCCAACTATATTACAGTACTTTATTATTTTAATTTGGAATTATTTTATCTAATATTTGACAAAAATCATGATTATAAAATTGTCAACTTTTTAAGTGAATTCAACGACTTGCAGTCAAACTACTTATTCTGAATGAAAATTTGACTGCAAGTCGTTGAATTCACTTAACAAGTTAATATTAACAACGCAGTTCGTCATGGAACAAGAAATCCAGGAATTATACATTTTTGATAATTTTAGATTTTATTGTGGTTGAGTTCCTGGGAGACTTATCGTTTACCAATAAATGCAATTTTATTGAAAACAAAGGAGTCTGATTAGTCTATTCAAATTCATAGGTGCTCAAACATTTGAATAGACCAATGAGACGGCTTAGTTTCCGGTGAAATTCCATTAACCGGTAAACGGTAAGGCTCCCATGAACTCAACCAATGATTCATTATTTTAAAATATTGTTTTCCCCAATTCAAGTATGACTTTACTATTTTTTCCCCCACTATTTTCAAAAATGATTCAATAATTTAATAAAATAATCTGTTAGACTGAACATCAGTGAATCTAATGACACATACTTACGCAAATCAAGAATGTATTGCGGAGTCCAGTCTCACAATGAGATAGAGATAAGCTGCGTTCTCCTGGGCACTCTTTGTAAGGGTGACCGATTTGATTGGCCAGCAAAAAATACATGCTCTCTGCTGTAAAATCACTTCCCTGTGTTTCGGAACCAACCTAAAACTGTAGGTCCAGCTTATCAATCACCATCATCCAATGGTCCTGCTGTAAAATCACTTCCCTGTGTTTCGGAACCCACCTAAAACTGTAGGTCCAGCTTATCAATCACCATCATCCAACTCATTACCCAATACCCACATACAGGTCTCAGGCCTATCTGGGCTTCATCCTCTAAAAAAACAAACAAACAAGATGACAACTTATCTTAAGATAGCAACTGCAAACTGCAATAACACTAAAAATGTCAAAACATTGTTTCAAGTTGGTAAATAAAATAATTCATATAAACTTTTTATTGTAAATTTATCTACTTGCACTCAATTGACTGCAAGTCGTTAAATTTACAATAAAAAGTTTATATTAACAACGCAAATCATGAAACAAGGAATCCAAGAAATTAATTCATATTTACAGTATTAAAAACATTATTACAATGTCATTCACAGTGTACCTTGTAATGAGTTCAGGACTTAGGGAAATCATAAAAAATATTTTTATTACCGTTCTCAAAATTATACTTTGATATTTTTTATAGTTCAAATTGTATTACGTACTGCTGTACTGCTACTGTATTCGAAACTCCATAAAAATTCGGCAAGTTGAACATTCACAAGAATTATTCCAACATAACTCTCTTTTTGAAATATTTCCTATATATTTAATTTCTATTACTGCAAAATAATTTTATAAATATTTTTATTGTTAGTTTTCTGTTATTGTAATAGAATGAATTCTTCTAAGCTTCGTTCTCATTCACATATCATTGTTATTTAATTGATCCATGCTTCTTATGTGATTTTTAAATTAAACACATTCCCGTTTTGACAAGTTATTCCATTAGAGTCATGTGATCCAATCTAGGTTATTAAAGCTTTTTGTATCTGCATCAATAGATAATAATTGTGAGATAATTCCAGATTTATTATATTTTTGAGAATCAACTTATAATTATTTTATATTCCAAACCAGCAGGTATCAATTTTTTAAAGACTATGAAATATTAGAATATACAACAGATGGAAAACAACAGTTTATTTTTCTTATTGAAATATTATATTTCCTTCGAAATTCTGTTTTAGAAGCTTGAAATTTACTCTGCTACTTTTGCTAATATTCACTCTCTTCTGAAATTTTTCTCTAATTTTATTACTCTTCCTATTTGTAGCTATTAGATTGAAAAAACTTAGAAAAATTGAAAATTAGAGTGAAAAAACTTATTTATCATGATAATATTATCTTTAGGGACATTCCAGCAAAAACATAGCTTGAATTTTTATTCTAGTTCATTAATATTCTTTGCAAATACTGTAGTAAAAAAAGAATGTTTATTTGTAAATTTTGACTTTGGTTTCCAAACATTCTGGGTTTAGAAATAGAATTCAGTAAAATGTTGAAACGTTTGGTTGTATACCAATATTTTAAGGAAGCTAATCCTGAAATTATTTGAATTGACTTTGAAGTCTACTCTTTTTTATAAATAACTGAGTTATGCATTTAATGTTTTATGCGTTATGCATAGAATTACTATACCAATTAATAAACAATAACAATTTATTATGTTTATTCTCATTTTTTGTGTCAATTTCTATACTTATGCAAAGACTATTTCAAAGTCATTTGATTATGGTACTAGCAATACTTCAAAAAATTGTCAAAATATTAGTTTATTGCCTTTGTCATATAGAATAATTATGTTGAATTGTGATATAAATAGTGATAAAATAACACAATTTGTTATTTTGTAAATATGTAACTTGTAATTTTGAAGTTTATTCCATCTAATTACAGCTTTATTGAAGTTTGCCATTTAATTTTATGAATAATATTATAAGTTTAATCATACTTTGAACTTTTTTAAAACTTGTCATTATTATGGATGATAGTGTTATTCAAGACAAGAAATACATAGGTTGTAGAAACCATGCGTTTATTTTGTATGTTCAATGAGATGTTTCTAATAAAATATATATGAGAAAAAGATTTCTTCTATTTTGTTTTAATACTTCCTTAACAATTGACAAAAATTGTGTTCTCCCGTGTTTGATTAGGTAGAAAATATTTCTTTTATCTGTCTTTTCTTTTTGATTTCTTTATCAATCCATATTGTGATTGGTTATCATTAATCTGTTGCATGTAAAGTACAAGTAGAAACAATTAGTCTGGGCGCACGGCCGTTTGGTAGTCAGCCATGGCGAGGGGAGTGTTTATCGCTCATTTCTAAAAACATGTAGCCCGTGCGATGCTGCAGATGTCTTCAAGGTCAACTAGTCAACTTTTAACAGGACGGCTAGTAGTGAAACCAGAGCCACGCGCCCAGACTAATTGTTCCTACTGTACCATAGCCGATTTCTACTGTAGGTGACTCTTCAGACTTTTTTATTTTTGGAGGATGAAGCCCACATAGGTCTTAGACCTGTGCGTGGGTTATGAGTTGGATGATGGTGATTGATGAGTTGGACCTACAGTTTTAGGTGGGTTCCGAACATCATGTTTTGGTCCTAAGCAAACAAGGAATGAGGGAGGTTGCGATTACTTTCCTCACTGAGCTAACAGAGTTGTATCTATGCCAAGCCCATCGGAAAAAATTCTTAAGCTCCATGCTCAATAGTCCAATTCCACCTTTACACAAGGTGTTTCTGCACAGGTGAGTGTGTATACTATCTAGTACATCTCTGAGGTACTTCCTGCGTCCAAGCCATCATTCGCCAGAGACGTTTGGAAAGCAACACAATAATTTATTGATGTAGCTTTTTTTGTATCTGAGCAAAACTCAATTCACCTCTAGCGACAATAAGGCATAATGAATAATAAGACGAAATTGCCTCAACCACATTTATTAAAAATATAGAGATACTAGTTTCGGATGTTACTCCATTATCAATCTCAGACAAATTAAAACTAAAGTACAGAGTAGCTTAATATATACTATACACGGAATGATACTATTGGCTAAGGGATAGGCTGACCTTCATTGACGGTTTGTGATTGGCTGAAGGCCATAACAGGTCACGCCCTCTGGTGGGGAGGAGCAACAAGCAAAAATAAGAATTAAATCAAGAACTAAAAACCGTGAACATGTAGAAAGTAACAAAAAGAACAATACACAAGTAAATTAGGATGGAATTGAATCATTTTAACTTAGAAAATTGGAGCTCACTGAAATGCAGTCAAGGTCAACCTAGAAAGACATGAAAATACCATCATTGAAATGTAGGTCAGAATTATGATGAAACAAACTTAGCTGTATTGAATTGGTTAAAATAAATTTGATCATTTAAACTAGTATTGGAATCGCTTTTTACCAACCTGGTTATCTCCAAAGCTTCTAAAATGTTTAATTGTCTGCCTTTGCCAATCAAATGCAGAAATTCAACATTTCCTTCAGCCTTGAACTTGTGTCCATTATTAATGAGGTGCTCTGCAAAATTTGAGTCCCCAATTTGAAACTTTACTGGGTAAGAGATAGAAAGAAAGTAGAAAATATCGCAAAAAAAACAAAAAATAAAAGGCTTTTTTTCATTTAATAAAACTATAACCAATAACGCATTTATGCCCGAATCATTCAGTAGCGGTCCTAAGGCTTGTTTCATACATACCGGGCAGTCAATCAGGGATCCGGTGTCGTTTATCCGGCATATATTTACATTGTATCATATCACAGTATTTAAAAAAATCCGGTAAGTGTTAAGCGCTCCATATAATATCCCTACTGCTAGGTAAACAACACCGGTTACCTGAGTTTTTTTTTTTTTTTTTTTTTTTTTTTGTAGATTACGTCTTGGAGACTCCAGTTAAGGAGTATAAGACAAGTCAGATCAACAATATTATACACTAGATACCATAATTACTTTAATTTGAGGTGAGGCTTAATTTTGATGTGAAAGGAACTCTTGTACACTATAAAAAGCTTTATCAACTAAATATTTCTTCAATTGATTTTTAAATATTTCTATATTTTCAAGACTCTTCAAAAACTGCGGTAGCTTGTTGTAGAATTTCCTACCAATATAACTAGGTTTTTGTTTGAATAGGCTACTATTGTGACTCACCAAGTGATAATCTCCTCGGCTTCTTGTATTATAATCATGTACATCAAGATTTTGGTTAATATCATTCGTTTTTACATATAAAGTAGCTTCATACACATATAAGCAGGGTACAGTTAGGAGACCAAGTCTCTTGAACAACGGCCTACATGAATCTAATCTATTTACTCTTTCTATACACCTAACCGCTTTCTTTTGGATCTTAAACACCCTATCAAGATTTTATTTTGATGAATTACCCCATACTAAGATAGCATACCTAATATGTGACAGTAAGAGCCCATGGTAAGCTGTAAAAAGTAACTTTTTGTCATTCAATCTAGCGAGCTGTCGCAGGACAAATACCCCAGATGAAATTTTACTACATATTTTCTCAATGTATGGAGTCCAGGTCAATCGTCTATCCAACGTAACTCCTAGAAATGCAATTTTTTCTTCCTGGTCTAATTGATTATCGTTTACAAACACGTTTATAGCCCTATCTTCATTTAAATTATGTTTGTTTTTGAATTGAAGGTATTGGCATTTTTTACTATTTATAGTTAATTTCAACTGATTTAAAAATTGGACAATGGACTGCACACCTATATGGGCACTTATTTCTAAATTATCTAGAATGGAATTGCTGAAAATGAGTGATGTATCATCAGCAAATAAGAGGGCTCTACCACTAATTAATTCTTTAGGTAAACGGTTGACATATAACAAAAAAAGCAATGGACCTAGTATTGACCCCTGAGGCACTCCAGCTTGCACCTCTAATTTATTAGATTTATTCTTTACTATACTATTACCAACTACTGTAGTTAGTTCTACACATTGTTTTCTCCCAATAAGATATGATTCAAACCATTTCAGTTCAACCCCATTTACACCTACATTTTGCAGTATTTCCAATAAAGTTTTATGATTAACACAATCAAATGCCTTTGACAGATCTAAGAAGATTGCAGTAGCTTTATCACCTGAATCTATTATATCTATTAGTTTTTCAACTAGAGAAACTATGGCTGTTTTTGTTGATCTCCCTTTCTGGAAGCCATGCTGTTCATCACAGATAAAGTTAGCTTCTTGAAGGTGCAGAAGTAACCTATTTAGAACTACTCTTTCAAAAATTTTACTTATTACATTTAAAATACTAATGGGCCTATAGTTTTCTACCTTTTCTCTATCGCCACTTTTGAAGATTGGCAAGATCTTCCCCTCTTTTAAATTATCTGGAAAAACACCTTGTTCTAATGAATGATTGATCAGATGAATCAAAGGGTCTAACAATTGATCTTTACATTCTTTCAGAATTTTACTGGATACCCCATCCATTCCTACAGTTTTTTTATTATTTAAACTATCAATGATATTTGACAACTCGTCTTGGCATACTGGGTGGAATTTTAATTCGTTCTGAATCCCCTCAGTATTCCTCATGTTTGCATCACTAATACCTGTATTAAGAGATTTTTGAAGATCCTTAGCAACCAGTTGATAATATCTGTTAAAGAAATTACAAATGTCTACACTATCATCAATATATTTTTTATTTTCGTTAATTATTCTGGGGACACTAGTATAAGCATCTACATGAGCTACTTGCCTATTTTTGTTTATTACATCCCACACTGCTGTGTTAAAGTACACACTATTATTCAAAATTTCAGCTGTTTTCTTACATTTCGCTCTTTTCACTTTTTTCATATAGTTTTTCTTTAGAGCTTTGTAATTATCTTCACTTAACATATTTCTAGATAGTTTGAATTCATCATATGCATCTTTAACCCTATTTCTTTCTGCAAGGATATCATCAGTTATCCACTCTTCAATCTTGTCTAATTTGTTCTTTACAGGGACTTTTTTAACTGGACAACTCATAGTAATATGAAACCTTAAAATATTAATGAAACTATCATATTTGTCATTTAAACTATTGCTATTGTAAACCCTACTCCAGTTTTCTTGTAACAGATTCTGCTTCAAACAATCGATATTCCCCTGTTCACATTGTTGAATTTCTTTCATTACTCTACTCTTTTTAATTGATTTATGACCTTGCAATCCCACCTCTAAGATTTGATAGTCATGATCAGATAGTTCCGAGCCGCCTAATCTTGTTTTAGAGTAATCTATATTAGTAAGGATGTTATCAATTATTGTTTGTGATGTTCTTGTGACTCTGGTATATTCATGAACTTTTATTTCCAAGTTATTCATGCATATAATATCCTTTAAATCTTCTGTCATTTTATTCTGTGTTGCAAAGTCTGTATTGAAATCTCCCGCTACAATAACGTTTGTAAAACGAGTAGTAGTAATCTCTAAAAGCCTATTGAATAGTTCACAAAAATTGTTCCATTCCCCATTTGGTGACCTGTAAATACCTAACACCGCTACTTCGAAATTATTGTCGATTTTTACTCTCAAACCAGTAACTTCTAAATCCATTTCCACAGCAAATTTCTCTACATATTCTAAATTAAATGTTTGCATATTCTTAGCATTTTTAGTGAAGATAGCTACTCCCCCACTTCGATGAGATGTCCTGCAATACGACGTTTTCAATGAATAGTTTGGAATATTAAGTTGTGACAATTCATCTTCTTTTAAACCATGCTCTGTGAAAATAGCTATATCAGGAGCCTCTTCTTTAAAAAATACTTCGATTCTATCTATTTTGTTACGAATGCATTGAATATTCTGATGGAACACAGTGAGTACCGGTACTTCCCTATCATCCCTTATTACTTTATCGTTGCTTTTGCATATTGAAGTAGATTTACTTAATCTCTTAGAATCTTGAGAGCCTATCAGATTGCTACAAGAGTTCCTTCCACTAATGCTATCCTGATTTTTTGATCGATAAACGTCTTTTAATACAATTGAAGATATGAATTTATCATCTGAAACTAGTTTCCCTTCCCGGTTTTGAGCCACTTTACTAAAAAAGGTTCGTTAGATGATTGTTTAGGAGAATTATTGACAGTAGATTGCAAACGACTTTCAATCAGCTCTGCCAGCCTATTACAAAATATTACTTTGCCAGATTGATTTAGATGTAGACCATGATTAGTGAAGTTTTGTTTTT
Organism: Conomelus anceps; assembly: GCA_948455865.1. Classification (NCBI taxonomy): domain Eukaryota; kingdom Metazoa; phylum Arthropoda; class Insecta; order Hemiptera; family Delphacidae; genus Conomelus; species Conomelus anceps. The sequence goes on along the minus strand of OX418227.1, from coordinate 11,663,646 downwards.
TCAGCCTTTCATTTAGAAAACAAATCCCCAACTGCTTAGAATTTTTATTTTTTAGGCTGTTGATTGTATTATGAATTGATTTATTTGTTGACTTAATGGCTTCATTTAGCTCTGGCCTATCAAACCTATACGGAATTGTACTTATTATTACATTAGTTTTTTGGCTGAGTGGCACAATCTCTTTAATTTTTTCATTTATTTCAGGAAGATGTTTTAGATTAGGTTCATTTATATTGTTTGAGCCACCCAGTACTATTAGAAAATCGTTTTTTCCAAAATCTTTAGTTTGTTCCTGTGCTGACTCTACGATAGCGTTTATAGGGGCACTTGGTTTGAAAAAGCTCTGAACTTCATACTTATTTTTTAATCTTTTATTTAGTAGGTCACTACAGTCTCGTCCATGACTGGATGTCAAGAGCAGTACTCTACCTTTCCTATCGTTATTTGCCCTTACTTTAGTTTTGGTTGCTGTTTGCAAAACCTGACTATACGTTTTTGTTTGACCATTTCTATTTATTTTTTCCCCATTTGATTTAGGTTCTACTTTTTTTGTATTGATCAGAGGTTCAGATCTTACATTAGCCAAGTTTATTTTTGATTTTAATATTTCGATTTCCTCTGACATAGACCTACATTGACTCGTGAGATTTAGTATTTCAGTTTTATGGTCTTCCTGCTGCAATTTTACAATAACTTCCAGAGATTTTATGTGATCCACTAACCCTATTCGTTCTTCCTCAGAATTTTTTAGTGATGTTTCTAATTTTGTTTTCAATTTGGTGTGATCACTCAATAGTTTAGCAACCTTTTCTTCTACATCTACAGTAGCTTTAAGAGCTGTTGGAGATTTTTTCGTTAATAATTGCTGAGATCGCGTAGCTACTTGAGTTTTAGTTGAACAATTAGATTTAGATGCCTTGTTTGGACTCATTTTCCTAGCTAAAAATTGTTTTCAATTGATTTTAGTTAAATGTTTAATGAAATATTACTTAATTTATTACAATTGTCAACTTGAGACTATTTAATTACAAGAAAATTTATCAATATCGGTACACCTAACCTCGAAAATAGAATTTGACTTTTTATTTAATTACTTTAACTTATATTAGACAAGTTAATGATGTAAATTATTAAGATATTATAAATACTAATAATAATAAACAAAAATACTACTTATCCGTTCGAATTAAAATTCTATGCTTCAAAATTCGCAGAGCCTGTTCAGACAACGTATGCACAGTACCACTGCTACCTCCCGGGTATGTGTGAAACAAGCCTTAGGGCCGCTATTGAATCAATACCTTCTGAATGATTCACTGAACGACTGATAAGCTGGGCATTTATGCAACCTGATTAATCCGTTTCAATTACAGAAAAAAGTTGTTTTTCCTATTATCAATTAAATATAGCAAAAGGTTTCAAACAGCAAAACATTCAAAATAATTATCAAGATGACTCACCAATAAATAAGACCGAAAGGGTTGAAAGCAGGTGTGAACTTACTAATCGAATTTCACTCCAATAATCGATATATCGATCAAAAGATCGAAGCAGGTGCGAACTTACTAATCGAATTTTACTTCAATAATCGATAGATCAAGTCATCTGACCTGAAGATGAATGAAAAATAACTCTAACCCTTTAAAAAGTTCGATACGTCGATGAGAAGATCAAGCCATCTGACGTAAAGATTAACAAAAAAACCTTCAACCCTTTAAAAAGTTGCCAAATCATCACCTACACAAAATAGTAGCAGATGTATAACACACGAAACCCGAAAATTAAAATGCAATTTTTAAATAGGCACAAAAAATCCAGTTTTTTTACAAGTTTAGTAAGGGTTAAGTGGAGGGTTAGTATGATATCTCTATACTAATGGTACTCTCTTACGTTTCAGTTATGTCTAGCTTTTAAATTAATGATGCAGATTTATGTGCGCCCTATATAAACCTTCAGGTGTTGGCTTTATATATAGGTATACAAACAATATATAGGTACAGGTATATAATTATACAACCAACATATACAGTTATACCTTTATGTGTAGATACAGGTATGCAATCAATGGTCTATTGTAACGGTGCATGCTGACAGTGAACTTACACAGTAAAGGGGTGAAGTTAGGGGTAGTAGCACACTTCAGGGGGGAAGAAATTGAACATTTAAAGTTAATTGTGGAGATGACCAAGCCAAAATGTGTAGCTAAAGGGGTGGCTATGAAATAACTGATTCTAGCTGAAGAGGGGCTCTAGCTGAAGTATTGATTGTTTAAAAAGAGTTAAGTTTTGTTTTGTAGAAGTTTGATGGTTGTGCACAAGAAAGTTCAGCTGAATTCGAATCTGGAACAGAAATGAGTATTTTAATAATAATGGTAATAATAATAATAACAATTATAATGATTGTGCAACCGCGGGAAAGCCAATTAAATATTTATTACACTTTTTTATAATCCTCAATCTGTATACTTTAATGACCGAACGGAGTGAGGTCTATCCTTTAAGACGATCGGAATTCTCTGTCTGTCTCACATTTACGGCTGAACGCGTGAACCGATTTCTTTGAAATTTGGCATGAATGTTCCTTTTAGTAATGCGCAGCGATGTATGTGTAAGGATTTTCGAAATTTTGTTGCATTTAAAGTATAATTATAAGGGAAAAAAGGAAAAGCAACCAAGCCTTCTTCTATAGGAACATATGATTTTTAAAATGAGCTTCTCCATCATAATTATGCAATTGGAATCAAATTCATAGATAGCCATCGGGCCGTAACATCTGGTTATTCATTGGGTTGAGCCTTATTCATATGAATAAAGTTATCATTCATATTTGTTTGATTCATTTCTAATATTTTAATAACAAGAGTGATTAGCAAGTAAATTATATACAAATTTGTTTTTTTTTTGCTGATAAATGTCATTAAAACTAGTCTTGAAGACTAACCATTAACTTTTCATTCACTTCTTAAATTTAAATAATTGATTCAACTTCAGTTCATCCACTGATGACTTGAGTATTTATAGAGAGTTACTAATATAGAGAGTTCGGAACCCACCTAAAACTGTAGGTCCAACTCATCAATCACCATCATCCAACTCATTACCCACGCACAGGTCTCAGACCTATGTGGGCTTCATCCTCAAAAAAAAAAAAAAAAAAAAAAATCCTATTGCACATAAAATTTTCTAATCCCTAATCACTAATTCAAAAGGCTTTATCCTCTTCAGCCTTCTTGTAATTTCCTGGTTATCAAGCAGCTGAGTTGCCTCAGGGTTGACATGATGGTGAAGTCTGGATTCATGACGGGCAGCAAATCGACTTATCTCGCTCGATACATATGGAATATGTAGATCCCTGTGCAAGTCACTGTTTCTGATGTACCAAGGCGCATTAACCATGTTCCTCAATACTTTATTTTGAAATTTCTGAATCACATCGATATTACTTTTGCAGGCACAACCCCAGAGCTGGATCCCATACATCCAAATTGGTTTCAAAATTTGGTTATACAAGATGATCTTATTTTTCAAGGAGAGATTTGATCGGCGACCTAGCAACCAATACATTTGTCTGTACTTGATGTCAAGTTGTTTCCTTTTGATTTTAATGTGTTCCTTCCATTTCAATTTAACATCTAACGTCATTCCCAGATATTTTGCAGTATTTTCACAGGGAATGTTACATCCATTTATATTGATGTGGATTTGGTCGGTGATCTTTCTATTAGTGAAATTGATGAGCAGTGATTTAGACTCATTCAGCTTTATTTTCCATTTTTTTGTCCATTCATATAGCTGATGTGTAGCTTCTTGGAGAGTATTGGATGTTTCTTGAATTCGATGGTTCCTGTAGTTAGAAGAGCAGTGTCGTCGGCAAATGTTGCAACTGTGATGCCATCAGACTGTGGAATATCACATGTGTACAAAAGATACAGAATGGGTCCCAGTACACTTCCCTGGGGAACACCTGCTTGAATTTCTCTCAGCCTAGAATAGTCATCATTCTGCTTTACTCTAAATGTTCTGTCTGATATATAAGAAGTGATCAACTCAACATACTTTTTTGGCAAAAACGAGTTTATTTTTTATAAAGTCCCTCATGCCAAACTTTATCAAACGCTTGAGCGACGTTTAGAAAAATCGCAGAACAAATATACCTTTCTTCCAAAGATGTTTCTATTATATTTGTTATTCTATGAATTTGTTCTATTGTAGAGTGTTTCCTTCTGAAGCCAAACTGGTGTGTTGGTATTAAGTTTCTATTTTCTATTATGGGTAGTAATAGTTTCAGAAAGAGTTTCTCAAACAACTTTGAAATAACAGGAAGCAATGATATTGGCCTATAGGATTTGAGATCATATGGTGGTTTTCCTGGTTTCTGTAGCATTATTATCTCAGCTACCTTCCATATAGCAGGAACATGCTTCAATCTGAATGATGCATTAAACAGATATGATAGCATTATAATTGCTTTTTTTGGAAGTTGTTTCATTATGTTTCCAGTAATAAGATCGAATCCTGGTGCTTTTCTTGTATTGAGATTTGTCTTTATTTCCCTAGCCACTTCATTTACACTGACAGGCCGAATATCCAAGAAGTCTACATTTTCTATGGCATCCATGTTAAATCCAGTTTCAATTTCATTTGGCCGAAAGGTTGTAGCTAAATATTCTGCAAATTCTTCTGCTTTTTCATGATCCTCTCTTGCCCATGATCCATCTCTGCTTTCTTTATTGGTGGAATGTGTGATGTTGTTGTCTTCAATTTTTTTTTAGCCTTCCAGAGCGCAAAGTCAGTTTCCTCATCAGCTGTCAAAAATTTAGCTGTCAATCAGCTGACAAATTTAATTAATATTGTTTTCAAAACTCATTCATCATACATCTGAAATATAATTTTTTGTGCAACCAGCTGTCTCGCAAATTGAAAACACAGCTTTGTTGATGTGATACAGTTTGACCTTTTGTTAAAACTAGACATAAAATACGCGAATTGAATCAATGGTTAGGTCTGATGACTGTTTAATTTTGCGATGGTGATTATCATTGAGTACATCAAGTATGTTCCTCTGAGCAAGCACCCTTATCCTTGGGCGAGTGAGGTCTACTGTTCATTTTTTTTTTTTTTTTTTTTGTAGATTACGTCTTGGAGACTCCAGTTAAGGAGTATAAGACAAGTCAGATCAACAATATTATACACTAGATACCATAATTACTTCAATTAGTTGAGGTGAGGCTTAATTTTGATGTGAAAGGAACTCTTGTACACTATAAAAAGCTTTATCAACTAAATATTTCTTCAATTGTTTTTTAAATATTTCTATATTTTCAAGACTCTTCAAAAACTGCGGTAGCTTGTTGTAGAATTTCCTACCAATATAACTAGGTTTTTGTTTGAATAAGCTACTATTGTGACTCACCAAGTGATAATCTCCTCGGCTTCTGGTATTATAATCATGTACATCAAGATTTTGGTTAATATCATTCGTTTTTACATATAAAGTAGCTTCATACACATATAAGCAGGGTACAGTTAGGAGACCAAGTCTCTTGAACAATAGAACCAGTGGCGGCGACTTTGGGGGGGGCAAGGCCCTTTCTGCCCCCCCCCCCCAATAATTACTCTGGGGCCCCCCTCTCTTCAGATGACACCCCCTACAGACCTTTCTGGTGGACTTTGCCCCCCCAATATTCCCATGAAGTCGGCGCCGCTACATAGAACTACTAGTAGATTTCAAATCCATATTCTTTAAAGTAGTCAATGACTTGCCAAAAACGCTCTTTTTACCTTTGGTGATTTTGATCCATTTAAAATAAGAGCAGATGGTCCGTGAGAAGCGTGACCACATGAGCCATGCACGTGACGACTCGTGACAAGAATATTCACGATTTTGGACGAGATAAAATTTACTAGTTTGTACCACCATAATCATCATCTAGACCATCCCCTAGCTACCACCCTTCCCCTCGTCCAGCCTAATGCAATATAAATGCACGATCTAATTACTTTATCATTGTGATCTAAGGGGTGCATTACTGAATAAGAATGATGACCACAGATGACCCACCCCAAAGGACGCGTGGTAGGGTTTGAACCACATGGTGTACCTTTAAAAAGTTGTTTAGGTACAGTATTGGTGCAACAGCCCTTCGATGAAGCCCTTTAACAATTACTTCATTTGACCAAGGGTTCCCGCCTTTTTTGAAAGCTACCGTATCAATTTGTGATGAGTGCTACAAATAATTAGGGATACTGACCATTTCTGGGATTGTTGCTGCTTTATACATATTTTTTTACAAGTAGCATCATCAACTAAACAATATTTTTTTTAATGTAGCATCATCAACTATACAAGTTGTCATAATCAGTATCATCATTGACATTGATTAAAAGTTTGTATCATGGTTACTGTGGATTGGCTTGATGTGCATTGATACATATCGAGTTTTGTATCATCTGGCGCAGGATTTTCTGACCGTGACTAAATATGCAAAATGCTTGTGTTGGGCAGATGCTACACTGTCACCTTTGCTCCAATCGTGTTCAGGTTTAGTTGGCAGTGCAGGGCACCTGGACATTCAGTCTGTTGTAGATGTGTGCAGATTTAGTTGGCAGTAAAGGGCACATGGACATTCCATGGCTTCTATAGTTGTGTGCGGTGAATTACTGTGAGTATTCAGTGATGTAGCCAAGATTTTGACTTCCCTGGAAATTTTTTGAAAAATAGAGGCCCTAGAACAGTCTTTTTTAGCTCTCCTGGAATTGAAAATAACACCAACATCAGTGCTTTGTCTTATTTTACGTTTAATTTAATGAAAATTATATAAAATTTAGGACCGGAAGGGGGGGTCCAGACCCCCAGGACCCCCCCCCTGGCTACGTCACTGCAGTATTCCACCTCAAGCCACAATTTATGGTTGTGAATAAGGTTATGCTGTAGTTTATGACTAACGTTATATAGCTTGAATAAGGATAAAACTTGAGTAAAATAAGTTTAGGAATACTGTTGAAAAATTCTCAAAAATATTCAAGTTTTCTTAGAATTAATTGTTAAGTGTTTTCATCTTATTGCATAAGATAAGGATGAAGATTTCAAGTTAAAGATAAAATAGGATGAGGATAAAAGTTGAGTAAAATAAATTTAAAAATACTGTTGAAATAATTCTCAAAAATTCTAGTTTTCTTAGAAATGCTGAGTGTTTTTATCTTATTGGATAAGATGATAAGGATAAAGATAAGTTAAAGATAAGGATAAAGATAATATAAAGATAAAATAGGATGAGGATAAAAGTTGAGTGAAATAAGTTTAAGAATACTGTTTGAATAATTCTCAAAAATTCTAGTTTTCTTAGAAATGTTGAGTATTTCTATCTTATTGGAAAAAATTGAATTGTTTGAGGTAAAGTTTTCCTATCCCCGCAGATCCCCGGATTTTGAGGCCAAAAATTATGCTATGGGGGATTTTAAAGAAAAATTAATCTTCTCTTTTTGGAGGTTCCTATAAAAATCCTCTATCAAATACTCAAATTTTGACTTGTTTTGTGATTAAAAATAAGTAAATTCTCTGTAAGTGTACCAGTCCTGATTGTAATTTTCCAACCAACTATGTCAATTCAAAATTTAAAAAATTACTTATAAAAACATGGGTTTATTTAATTTTAATAGAATGGTAGACTTTCTCCACCAACGGGACCCCCTCCTCTTCACCGTCTGATTCACATCGTATTGCAAAATCTCCTCTTTTTTGGTAATTACCATAATTATGGCAACGCTAAACGTATGACATACGCTTTATTGTGCCCCTTCCATGACAAATTATGTCTTGTTACACCAATAAACTTTATACAAAATTTTGTTTATTGATGGAGAAAATTCTCAAAACAGTCACATTTTTCCTAAAATTGTTGAGTGCGTTTATCTGGTAGAGAAAATTGAATTTTCAACTTAGGAGGTGTGTTCTTTATATGAAAACTTCTATCTAGCGTTACCAATAATAAGTATTCAAGCTCTAATATATAAAAAGTTCAAGAAAATCTATTATTTTCTATCATTGTCAAGTACTTCTAAATCGTTTAAAAAAAATTATTTTTGAATCACAGATAGGACACATGACCTTTTTGTAACAGCTGCTGTCCAACAATAAACTGTGTAACAAGTTTAAAAATATTGATGAAAAAATTCCAATTTTTCCTAAAATTGTTAAGTTCTTGTTGAAAAAACCGATTTCTTCAACTTAGTAAGTACGCATGACCTTTTCATAACAACTGTTTATCACCAATAAATTGTATAAAGAGTTCAAGAATATTTGAGTTAAAATTCGCAAAAATTCCAATTTGTCCTAAAAGTTTTGAGAACTTCAACTTGTTGGAAAAATTGAATTTTTGAACCACGGTAAGAACACGTGCCCCATTCACAACAACTGCTATCCCCAATAAACTGTATAATAATCCATTAATACTCATATAGTAGCCTACTACCATCCTAACTAGTCTAATCCATCTGTTGCTAATGTCTGCTCTAAAGCTATTTTTTAAAAAGCTAGATACATATCTAACTGAGTTAATGTAGTGCGGGGGAGAATGATAAGTAAGTCACCCTCTTGTTTGGGTTAAAGGCTGGCAGCTGTTTGCTAGGTCTGGTCGTAGAGTAGGGCAGTCTAAATGCTAATGATGAGTAATAGTATCATCCACAAACATTTCCAAGTACAGAACATTATTAAAAGTATTTAGAAGCTTGTAAAATCAACATCAACATCATCTGCCAATTTATTCTGTGCATTTGTTATAGTTTTCTGCTTTTTGTTCAGATCAATTCTTTAAATATTTCTACTTAAAACATTCGCAAAAAAAACTATTAGTTGTAAATTCAAGTGCAGTATCATTTACAAGCAATAATTCCAAGTATCAAACATTATTAAAAGTATGTAGGTAAAATCAACATCAACAACATCTGCCAATTTATTCTGTGCATTTGTTATAGTTTTCTGCTTTTAGTTCAGATAAATTCTTTTAATATTTCTACTTACATTCACAATAGTAATACTTACATTAATTAATTTGGCTTATCGGCTGTGCAAGACAAGTTTTAATTATTTTTTTAATTTTATTTTTTACCAAACGGGAAGTTATGAATTCTATTTACTAAATAAACTAATAAATTTACTAATTATACATTAGGAAGTCCTAATCGACCCTAGGTTTTTTAATATGTTACTTACGGTAATTATTATAAGCAGGATAAAGAAGTATCAACCGATTACAAACCTAACTTGTAAATAATGATATTTTTAGAAACTTATATTATTTTTTAGTAATAAACTTAATATTTTTAGGTGATTATTAATAGAAACTACTTTTTTATAACGATATGTAGAAAAACTTTTTACACACATAGTGTTACACAAATAAATATTGTAATTAGCACTCTTTGTAAACAGTACAAAAGTGATACCGTGAGCTGTAGCAGGTATCTGTTCAATCAGATAGAGATAAGCTACAAACTCCTGGAACCTCTCTATAAGGGTGACCGATTGGATTGGCCAGCAAAAAAGACTGTATTCTCTACTGTAAAATCTCTTTCCGGTGGTTCGGAACCCACCTAGTTGTAGGTCCAACTCACAAGTCACCATCATTCAAGTCAAAATAATCTGTTCCCTTCAGTAAAATGACTTCCCGGTGGTTCGGAACCCACCTAAAACTGTAGGTCCAACTCATCAGTCACCATCATCCAATTCATTACCCACGCTCAGGTCTCAGACCTATGTGGGATTCAATTTTAAAAAGAGTACCGTTTAAAACCAAATTGTGATCAGCATTTGGTGTTATTTATTATCAACTTCTATATATTTCTACTATATTTTTTTAGTTTTTTTTTTCAACTGAGTCTGGAATACTTTACAAAACACTATCTGTTTACATGATAGTTATTTTCTTGATCATCCCAGTCTCACAACACTTTAAATAAAAGTAGGAAATCATGTCTAAACAAATAAGTACCGCCAAAAAACTTAAATCTTCCTCTTAAAAGAAAAAAAAATCCACATTGCTCAGATAAATTCCAGACCAGCTTAATTTCTTATGATCTGGTGGACTTATTTATGTATTTTCGGCAAACCCGTTATTTTAAAAGAGCCAATTGCCGAAAACTAAACAAACTTCTCTCTTTCTCTTAGAGTATCTTCTCCATACTTCTTTCCCCCTTTCTTCTTTATATCTCTACTTCCTGTTGGCAATAATTATTTTGTTTATTTTTTATTTTTTAATTGTGTTATTTTGAAAATTACACGTGCCGTCTGGAGCGGCAAAGGCCCTATTAACAAAAACCACATGGCTGGCCACTAAGACCCAAACAAATGTCATTAATTTATTATCATTTAAATTAATTAACCCTTTCCTGAAAAAGTTGAGTTGTTCTTATTAATTCAGTTAATATTCATAGTTTATTATACTTATCTTTCTCTTCTTCTCTGTACATTACTACCTATTATTATCTTTCTCCTTTTATTATTAGAGATTTAAAATTTCTAGCTTCAAATTTATTGACCCCTAACCTGAGAGAGTTGAGTTGTTTTTTCCCTATTTATTCAGTTATTATTCATAGTTTTTATTTTTTATTTTTTTTCTGAGGAAGAAGCCCACATAGGCCTTAGACCTGTGCGTGGGTAATGAGTTGGATGATGGTGAAGATTTATTCTTAACTTCTTTCCTTCTTTCTTCTCTGTACACTAATATCTATTATCTTCTTCTTTCTTCTGTTTAAATGTCATTAATTACAAAGAGGTAAAATTTTTCAGCTTCAAATTCATCTATTCCTAAATTATTAAAATTTTAATAATAATAATTATTAAAATAATAATTACTGGGTTTACTTATGAAGAACAAAATACTTTCAAAAAAGACTCTGTTCTATGCTGTAAAATCACTTCCCGGTGATTCGGATCCCACCTAAAACTGTAATTAAGTTTTAATCCCAGTAATTAAGTTTCTTATTCTAAATTTTTTTAGTTTTCTCTGTACAATTCTATTGATTTATTATTTCTTTTTTCATGTTTCTTATTTTCTTTGTTTCTTCTGTTTCATTCCCTTTTCTGTGCACTACACATTTGGCCTGTTTTACAGCTGCTTTTTTTTAGCTTGAATTAGAATGAGTGTTGTATTTTTTATTTTACCTATTGTATTCTTTACACTAGTTTTCCTGATAGATTTCAATCCTAGTAATTTTAATTAATTTATCCTCAAGTATTTTTTCCTCTTAAGTAATCATCCTGTTAATACTAATTAGTTAATTCATTTTTCCAACAACTTATTCCAATAATTTGTTCACTATTGTTTCACTGTATTTTATAGTATCATGTTTTTTTTTTCGGAGGATGAAGCCCACATAGATCTGAGACCTGTGCGTGGGTAATGAATTGGATAATGGTGATTGATGAGTTGGACATACAGTTTTAGGTGGGATCCGAATCACCGGGAAGTGATTTTACATCATAGAACAGAGTCTTTTTTGAAAGTATTTTGTTCTTCATAAGTAATCCCAGTAATATAATTTAATTGGTTTTCATACTCCCAATAATTAATTAATTACTTTGCTTATAGAAATAAGAAATTTTGTAGTACGGTACTCCAATTAAATACGAACACTCTGTACATTGCCTATATAAATTACTACATATCTAACTCTTTATTTACATTACCTACCATAATCAATTATTGTAATATGTGTAATATATGTGTACAGAGTAATTATGTGTACATATTTTTATGTCTCATAGAACTCCAATTCAGCGCACAAGCTCTTGGCTTATGCTGGAGTGTAGTATAGAGATTTATGATAAGTTTTATAAAAATTATATATTTTTTATTTATATTAATATTGTGCTCCTAACTAATAAATATAAAATTTTGAATACTTTGATATTGTACACTAGAAATAAGTTATTTGATGTAATGTGATAATTTTGTTTTGTCAGTATAAAATAAAATGAATGAATGAATGAATAGAATATGAATAATGTTTATACCGTATTATGTGTTAAATTTTTCTGCTCTTAATTCCTCCTATTTAACCGAAGATCTAAATTTAATATAACGCTTGACCCCAACCCCCAACCCTTGCAAACTTCCCTCCCGACAAGACTGACACGAAATCAATGGGGTAGTTGTAAAGGGGTGGGGGTGACTCATCCCCTTCCCCACCAACCACGAACGATGGGGGAGGGTAGTTGATATCTGTCAGATGCCAGTCAGCTCTGAGTGACACAGAGATGATGAGTAACCATCTCCATTTGTACCAGGCTAACAGGATTCTACAGCAGGTAACGGACAGTCTGCTCTCTAAAGAATAGTCTGCCGAAGCTCTGTGAGTAGTCGGCCGATGCTCTGCCAATTTGTCTGCGAATGCTCTGTGAGTGTTATCGATTGCGCCGAACGAGTTTTGGTGCTGAGACGAGTGAGAGAGAATGATCTCCTGAGTGGTTCTGTTAGCCTGGTAGAAGTTATCCGTTGTTGTCCGCAATACTTCCAGGTCGTCCCAATGTGGTTTTTGAACAACATAGATAGATAGACAGAAGAAAAAAGAGATAGGTTGAGAGAGTAAGTGATTGAGTGATTGAGGGAGAGAGATAGCTAAGATGACTGAATAATTATAGATAAAGATAGCTTGGAAATAGAAGCAATGAAGCAAGCCATGCGGTTTCACAGCGTTTATGCGTCCTTTGACGTTTTGCTTGAACAACAAAAAGAAGATAGGAAGGAAGTAATGAAGTATTAACTTTTTTGGTGAATTTAACGACTTGCAGTCAATTTTTAATTAAAAGTAAGTAATATTTTACACACTCTCTACGCCGAATGTTTTCAATTTAATTGTTCATTGTTAAATGTTTTCAATGAACAATTTTAAATCACACAAACTTTTTGACTACATTTTTCAAAAACCACAGTTCTTCTAACCAACATCGCCGATCTAGGATGCCTTGAAGATGAGTTTTCATGACTCGAAAACGTTCGGCCTAGAGAATGAGTAAAATATTACTTATTCTTAATTAAAAATTGACTGCAAGTCGTTTTAAATTCAACAAGAAAGTTAATATTAACAACTCAAACAGTCATGGAACAAGAAATCCACAAAGTAATGAAATCATGCAGTTTTACAGCGTAGCCTGGTAATTTATTTTATATTTTTTATCATTATTTAATGAATAATTTACAAAAACATTATGGAATGTATTTAGGCATAAACAGGTACTGTGAAACTGTGAGAGGAACAGTTTTGTAATTGTTCTTTATATATCTGTTATAGCTCTGTTTGTTCTGTAAGCTTTTATATTCAATTCAATTCTTTATTGCCACAACTTTACAAACAAAACAAATTGAAGTTTTATTAACTTAATGTTAATAAATTAATACATGAAATAAAATAACTTCTTAAATAAATGTATTTCGGTGAATATATATTTTTTGCTGTGTTTTTCGATTGTTTTACAATGAAAGGATGAGAATTGTGTGTTTTTTAGTTTTGTCACCTCATGGAGATACTTTAAGATCTTTATTACTTTACCTTTAAATTCATTATTGATTTCTCTCATTTCACGAGCTTTCTATGTTTACTAGTAATATTATTGAATAAACTCACAGCTAGCGCTCAAGTATTAACTTTGCTGGCTGTGCCAAAAATGTGTTATACACTTTATATTGTGAATTTCTTATTTTTGTATTTTGGCGAAATAAAATATTATTATTATTAAAAAATGAATAATGTTTTTTTAGTATTCAAATAAATTAACTGAAAGGAAATCGTATTGTGATTGCTTCCGCAATAAAGACAGTCAAAGCAGGGTACAGGGAGTCACAGTAGCACAGATGATAAATACTTCTTTCTGTGACAGATGCATTCTTTTTTTTTAAGAGGATGAAGCCCAAATAGGTCTAATACCTGTGCGTGGGTAATGAGCTAGACCTACAGTATTAGGTGGGTTCCGATCCACCGGAAAGTTATTTTGCTGCAAAGAACAGAGTCTTTTTTGCTGGCAAATCTAATCGGTTACCCTTACAAAGAGTGCCCAGGAGAACGCAGCTTATCTCTATCTGATTGAACAGACACCTGCTACGGCTCACGGCTATCACTTCCCTCTGGCACAAATCGAAAAATGTAATGATTATTATACCTAATATACTTTTTGTATACTTACTGTTTTCAAAATAGGAACTTGAAAATTCCCGAAATAATGTTTGAGTTCCATGGAGCCTTACCAGTAACCGGTAAATGTTACCGGTGGCGTCTAGTTTGTCTATTTAAATCCATAGATGTTAGAAAAAGTGAATATACCAATCAGACGCCACCGGCAACATTTACCAGTTCCCGGTAAGGCTCCCGCATGAACTCAATCATTAAAAATCTTGCTTTTTTTATATTTGGCGTTCGGATTGTTGAGGTTTGGAATTTAATTATTGACGTTCGGATTATGGAATCTCTACTGCATTTTATTAGACATGTTATTTTACTAGATGTATTTTCATTATAAGTATACATATATTTCATTAGACAAAGGGCCCGCTACATACTACAATCTACCATAGACCAACCTTTTCCTTTTTCTATGGGTCTACGAAGCTGGATGTACAAACTGTAAAAACGCCAAGCGCTCTGTGTGGAAGAGAGGACCAGGAGTCCTAACTCCGCCCTAATAAAGGCATTTAATCAATCAATCAATCATCACCTCTTTCTCCTGCTGTTCAGTTCTATTTAATGATGTAGGCTATTCTAAAATACTGCATTTTTTTGAAGGATTAAGAGGGAGGTAAATAAACAAATTAAAATTTGAGGTAGGGGAGAATAAGATTTGACACAACTTCGTCTTATTATCCATTATTTGAGAAGGGGTTTAAATTGACAAAAATTCCATAAAACCAATGGCGGGAGTGGGGTTGGAGTGTTGGAGAGAGGGTTTAAATCATTTAAAATCTTCAATATTGAAATTTTTCTAATTTTTTTTTTTGTTTTGGTATGGCTTTTTGAGCTGAGTGGAATTGTATATACTAAAATTCTTATAAATTGAGCATTTGGGGGTTGGGTTAGGTTAGGCTAGGTTGAGTTGGCGTAGGAAATTAGGTTAGTGTTAGGAAATTGATTAAAAAAAAAAACATTTTGTGGATAATTTTTGCTATTTATGATTGGAAGATGATATTAAGAGCTGATAAAAATGCATAGTAGCCCTATTTGGTATAGGTTTTTCTAAGGGTTGTCAAAAATCTTGGACCTTTCAAATATTGATTTTTGCAGTTTCTATCACCAATGGAAGGAAGATTGAGCAATGAAAATTGAGTCGATAGTGCTCTTGAACTTCTTTCAAAAATATCATTCTCTTTTGAGTGAGGAGTGTTGGGCGAGTGAAGTCTACTGTTCACAGAACTACTGGTACTGTATTTTCAGTATGAACATATACAAAAATACTGTAAAAATAAAAAATAATACTGTCATCAGATTAAACTGCTGTCTACAAAGCTGGGTGGATACTGGAAGCTGTGATGGTGTTGGCGAGTGAGGTCTACTGTTAACAGAAATTTAGTGTTTCATTTGTCATCAATTTGTCTTGTTCAACCGTTCTTGAGATCTTGATAAGAACAGACACGTCATGTTTCAAATGTCCCATGTTTTGTGATCCAGCTCCAAAAGTTGAGCACTGTACAATCATAACCATTTTTATAAAAAGTACTAATAACTACTGGTACTGTGTTTTTAATATAAACGTATACAAAAATACTGTGAAAAAAATAAAAATAATAATGTAATCAAATTCAACTGCGGTCTACAAAGCTGGATGTAAACGAGAATCGAGAATGTCCTTGAATTTGTTTCGAAAATATTTATCGTCTCCTTTGAGTGAGGAGTGTCGGGCGAGTGAGGTCTACTGTTCACAGAACTACTGGTACTGCATTTTCAATATAGGAGAGATGAGATGGCAGGCAGAGAGCTGAGAAGAATTTGTGAGATGCCAGCTCTTCCCATACACGAGGATCTACAACTTGACCACCCAACTCCACTGCGACTTAGATCCAGAAAACCCATATGGCTATTCCACCAGCAAAATGCAAATTCCCTCCCGATCATGCAAAAGTGGACTGAGACCTGGCAGTCGTTGTCAGTTAGAAACAAAGAGCTGGTCACAGATCCCACTAAGAGAGTGCATGGATTTGGGCTGCCACGGCGACAGTGGGTGACCCTGAACCGTTTCAGGACTGGGCAGGGAAGGTGCCAGAATAGCATGCACCGGTGGGGCTTTACAGATTCCCCTCTGTGTGAATGCGGGGAGGTGCAAACCATGGATCACATTCTCGTGGCTTGTCCTGCTACACGACTTCTTGGAGGGCTGCAAAAATTACACTTGGTTGATGACGAAGCCAAACTCTGGCTGAATGACCTAAATCTTAATGTGTGACAATTTTGACAAAAATCTGACAGAATTCTTCTTTAATCCGACGTTATTACTGCTTCACCAAACAATATAATAATAATAATAATCATTATGTCACAAAACTCTACCCGGCGGTCGAAATCATCCTCATTCAGTTCTTGTAATACATGAAGCTTAAACGGATGGAAATGAGATTCCTTAAGAACTTTTCTGACAGAACGAGTAGACATACCATGTTCCTTGGCAACGCTTCTAGTTGATGTATGCGGATCTTCAACAAATGATTGCATTACCTCTAAAGATTTTTCATTGTTGGTGGCAGTATTTGTTCTTCCAGTGCGAGCACGATCAGTCACTTTGCCCGTTTCTTGAAACCGCTTTACTGTCTTAAAAACAACACTTTTACTAATTGGATTTCTGTTGGGAAATGTTTCGTTAAATAAATCAGAAACTTCTTGGTAAGACCGTACTCTATCTCCATAGCCGCGCATCATTAACAAAGTTATTCTCTCGGTTTCATTTAAAAATGCCATTGCGAACGACTTTAAACACACTCACTACTTCATGATTGAAAAAGAATTCATTAAATCAGTTGGATTATTACAGATGATTTTAGGTTGATATCATGATTATTGTTGATATTATGATATCCAGAGTCAGATGTTCATCACGCGAAATGATTCAAAATGTGCGGTTTCATTTAAAAATGCCATTGCGAACGACTTTAAACACACTCACTACTTCATGATTGAAAAAGAATTCATTAAATCAGTTGGATTATTACAGATGATTTTAGGTTGATATCATGATTATTGTTGATATTATGATATCCAGAGTCAGATGTTCATCACGCGAAATGATTCAAAATGTGCGGTTTCATTTAAAAATGCCATTGCGAACGACTTTAAACACACTCACTACTTCATGATTGAAAAAGAATTCATTAAATCAGTTGGATTATTACAGATGATTTTAGGTTGATATCATGATTATTGTTGATATTATGATATCTAGAGTCAGATGTTCATCACGCGAAATGATTCAAAATGTGCTTGATGGCTATTATTTAAGATTAGCACATTGTCAAACAGCTGAAGGAAAACAGTTTGAACATTTATTAAAATAATTGGGTTTTAATGTTTATTAGCAAACACTATTAACAAAAAATTTGATAGGTAAGATTTTAATGTACTTATTTATTTCATTTCTGCTTTTCATGGTATCGATTAATAATGTAAATATCTCCGAAACGGGTTGACATATCGATGTGCGGTTTTCGGCATTCATTTTGTCTTAAAATTCTGTATTGAAATCATGTATCGCATGACCCCCTTCCTATTTAAAAAAAAAAAGTTACATTCAAAATGGCGGTTCCAAGATGGCGGACCAGATTTTTGAAGTCACAGTAAAATAGTATTTTCAATTTGAGTAGGATCCTCAATCATACCTACCGCAAAATCACCTTTGTATATGAAATATTAAGCCGTTTCCAAACATTTCCCCCACCCTGTATAAACGTTCACAAATAAACTGTATTTAAAAAATAAAAATGATACTAAAAAAGATGAAACGATCAAATTGAACTGCGATTTACGATGCTGGAAACTGTGGAAATGTACACCAAGCGGCGCTCGAGATGTAGCCCGCCGCCGCTCTTTCTTTTCCGTTTCCCTATATCTTCTGTACGAATTTTGTCCGGCGACCCCACAGTTGAAAAACATCAATCGGCCTTCTTTTTTGGTCGTCGTTCGATGTAATCGCGTCACGTGACGAAATTATCGCACGCAAAGAATGAGAGTAGAAAGCTATAAAACTTCCGCAGTACCAGGCCAACAGAAACAGCAAGAAGCTGTCGCATATTTGTTGCTTGCCTCAGGATACAAGTGGGCCAACTGGATACGGCCTGTATCAAATATGATACGGCCTGTTTTATTTTGTGTTTTTTTAGATTGGAGACTACAGTTAAGGAGTATAAGACAAGTCAGTAACAATTATACTATTTTTTACACTAGCTACCATAATTAATATATCAATTAGTTGAGATGAGGCTTAATTTTGATATGAAAGGAACTCTTGTACACTAGCTACCATAATTAATATATCAATTAGTTGAGGTGAGGCTTAATTTTGATATGAAAGGAACTCTTGTACACTATAAAAAAACTTTATCAACTAAATATTTTTTCAATTGCGGTATTGTAAGTTAGGATATTCAAGTTCGAGTGGTAACAAAGTGGATGGTGGAGGAATTAAAAGATTAGGTTGGAATTTAAGAAAATGAATGATACATACATTATTAATAGAGCTGAAATGTAGACATTGATATTAAAGAGTAATTAGTGTACCTTCCATTGGTACATAAGTTTAATTTTGTATAGTGCAAAGACTCAAAAAATTAACTTTTCATGTGAAATTTAACGACTTGCAGTCAAATATTTGTTAAGAATAAGTATAATAACTCACTTAATCTGGCCGAGCGCTTTCGAATCTATGAGATCCATCTTCAGAGGCGTGGGTTCCTAGATCATCATTTCAGTTTTTTGGTTAGAAGTGTTGTGGTTTTTGTAAAATGTGATCAAAATGTTTGTGAGATTTAAAATTTAGTTGTTCATTGAGAATGTTTTGTTTATTGTGTGTGGTGTGTTTGTATATTTCAAATTGTTCCAAGGTGTTGAGTTCGTGTCCTTTAGATTTTATATGTAGAATGTATAGGTTGGTACTGATGTCAGTAAAAGTGTGTCCAGTTTGAATGTGTTTGTCCTATGTAGAATTTGTTACAATCAGAGCAGTTCAGTTTGTAGATCCCTGGGAGATCGTATTTGTTTGTGTTCAGTGTGAGTGTTTGAGTGTAAGTGCATTTTTTATTTTGTTTTTTGTTCTGAATGTGATGGTGTGGCCGGCTTTTTTGAAGATTTTTGCTAGTCTGTTTGATTGTGGATTAATGAATGTCATTGTGATGTATTTTTTGTCAGTGGTGTTGGTGTTTTGTTTTTTGTTTGTTATTTTATGGTTCAGTTTGTCAATTAGGTCGTGTTTGTAGCCGTTTTCTTGTGCTAGGTATTTTATTGTATTTAGTTCAGTGTGGTGATTGTCGGTGGATAGCGGTGTGTTGTTGAGTCTGTGTAGCATTGACCTGAATGCTGAGTGTTTGTGTTGTGTTGGATGATTGGAGGTGCTGTGTATTAGGGTATCTGTCATTGTTGGTTTTCTGTAGATGTTGAGCTGTGTTGTTGGTTTGTGTTCTTTGTAATTGAGAGGTCTAGGAAGTTTATTGAATTGTAATTCTTTGAAGTTCTAATTGAAGTTCTTTGTAATTGAGAGGTCTAGGAAGTTTATTGAACTCAAAAAATATCTCCATACACTTAACCGCTTTCTTTTGGATCATAAACACCGATCAATTTACACTATAAAAAGCTTTATCAACTAAATATTGTTTTTTAAATATTTCTATATTTTCAAGACTTTAAAAACTGCGGTAGCTTGTTGTAGAGTTTCCTACCAATATAACTAGGTTTTTGTTTGAATAAGCTACTATTGGCACTCGCCAAGTGATAATCTCTTCGGCTTCTTGTATTATAATCGTGTACGTTAAGATTTTGGTTAATATCATTCGTTTTTACATATAAAGTAGCTTCATACACACATAAGCAGGGTACAGTTCGAAGACCAAGTCTCTTGAACAACGACCTACATGAATCTAATCTATTTACTCTTTCCATACACCTAACCGCTTTCTTTTGGATCATAAACACCTATCAAGGTTTTGTTTTTATGAATACCAAGATAGCATACCTAATATGTGGCAGTAATCTGTAAAAAGTAACATTTTGCCATTCAATCTAGCGAGCTGTCACAGGAAAAATACCCCAGATTAAATTTTACAACATATTTTGTCAATGTATGGAGCCCAGGTCAATCGCCTATCCAACAAAACTCCTAGAAATGCAATGTTTTCTTCCTGGTCTAGTTGTATCAAATATGATACGGTGTGTATCAAATGAGAGGGAGCTACAAGCTACAGCGTAGCAATATTGCACCCGTGTTACTTCATGTTACCCTGGTAGATTAAAGTCAAGGTATGTATCATTGCTCCGTCATTGCTTGCAGTCCGCTCGGATGTCTGTCCTCACTGCTCTCAGTTCGCAAACAAAATTGAAAAGCAGCCAGCCACTCTGCAGGGTGTTTGGGTTGTGGGTATCCTTTCTGTACGGTCAAATTACAGGAAACTCCCTGAATAAACGGGTGTAATTTGATACAATCCAGGAATACTGAACGAAATATGTGTGTGTATCCGATATTTGTAACAAAAGATATAGATATATGGAAGACGTTCTTTTATGCAATAAATCGTTAATTCTTAAAAATTGTATTTATGATAAAGTTATTACGTTTCTCAAGCCTTCCAGCAGAAAAATTGCATTCCTAGTTTTGTTGGAGAGGCGGTTGACATGGGCTCCTTACATTGAGAAAATATGTTGTAAAATTTCATCTGGGGAATTTATTTATTTGTCCTAAAATTCCATTTTAGATAATTTAGAAATAAATGTCCACATAGTTGTGCAGTCCACAACTGCACAATCAATCAGAGATAAGCTACGAAACTCCCGGGCGCTCTTTGTAAGGGTGACCGATTGGATTAGCCAGCAAAAAGGATTTTGTTCTCTGCTGAAAAATCACTTCTCGGTTGTTCGGAACCCACCTAATACTGTAGGTCCAACACATTAATCACCATCATCCAATTCATTACCCAGGTCTCAGACATATGTGGGCTTCATCCTCCAAAAAAAATTGTCCAATTCTTAAATCAGTTGAAATTAACTATAAATACGAAAAAATGCCAATCCCTTCAATTCAAAAACAAACATAATTCAAATGAAGATAGGGCTATAAACGTGTTTGTAAGCGATAATCCACTACACCAGGAAGAAATCGTTGCATTTTTAGGATTTTTGTTGGATGGCGTTTAACTGGTGTCCTTTTGACTGGTGAAAACAAATAATGTTGTAGCATTTCATCTGGTGTATTTATTTGTCCTAGCTTGCGAGATTAAATGGCAAAAAGTGAATTTTTACAGTTTACCATGAACTCTTATACTGTCACATATTAGGCATGTTATCTTAGTATGGGATAACTCATCAATATAAAACCTTGATAGGGTGATTAAGATCTTAAAGAATGCTGTTAGGTGTATAGAAAGAGTAAATAGATTAGATTCATGTAGACCATGAGGATTGAGGATGAAGTCCACATAGGTCTGAGACGTAGGCGAGGGTAATGAATTGAATGATGGTGATTGATGAGTTGGACTTACAGTTTTAGGTGGGTTCCAAACCACCGGGAAGTGACTTTACAGCAGAGAACAGAGTCTTTTTGCTGGCTAATCCAATCGGTCACCCTTACAGAGAGCGCCCAAGGTGAACTCGAACACTAAACCAATAAATGCTTGAGCACCATCACAGTAAAAGACTGAATGTAAAACAGTAAAACACCAAGCTATTAAAATAATTACTATCATCAACTGTTTCTCAAATAATTTCACTGATCATCCAAGCTCATCGATGTGCTTGATGGCATAAAAATGTAATTGAAAACATTATTTTCAATATAGACCACCTCACATTAAATGGGTCCTTATCTCGAACGACAGATGATACAATATTCCCCCTCAAATAATGAACCAAGGTTTCAATTAGGTTTAGTGAAAATTCGGAGGGGCTGCTATAGAGTGGGCGCTCCCAGAAAACAGCCCTCTATCAAGTAGAGCTTTATTGAAAATGTGGTCTCCAATATTTTCTGTTATTGTATGTATATAGAACAATCGATAAGTTAGTATAGACAGGGGTGCCCACGGGGGGGACTATGAAGCAAGTTGCGTCATTGAAATTCTTGGGGGGGTTCCAAAACATTTGGGGGGGGGGGGGGGGAATTGATTGAAACCGTGTTTAACGTGACGACATTCAAAAATATATTAAGAAGTCACCAGATAGAATGTCAATTAATGACAATAGATTTATAATTATAATTATTATTATACTATTGAATATGAATTAGTTAAAATAGGATTTAGGATTTTGGATTTTTTAGTTTAGGATTTGTTATTATACAAGCTTAGCGAGACGTGAAAGCTAAGAGGGAGGGGCACGGAATTCTTCAAAAACCATTTAGGTTCACATTTTTATTTAGCTACTAGCCGGCAGACTCGCTTCGCTCGCCTTAACCGTCTAGCCAGGGGGCTCCGCCCCCTGGACCCCCGGGGAGTCCAACTAATTTCCATTGTGATTAGATAAATTTACAGAAATAGGTGATTTTGGGGAGAATTTTGATACCATTACTTAGTGTGCATCTAGGGTCTTAATCAAACAGTGGTATTTCGATTATATAGATATAGATTTCACTCCATGTGGCCTTGAGGTTCTTGAGAAATTGTGATCAACTAAATTCCAAAAATCCTAAATTTTGAGATGAATCATGTAACCCTATTTTTCACGTGTTTAGCACCCCAGCTGAAAATTTGAACTTTTTTGGCCTTGTGGTTCTTGAGAAATTATAATCACCTAAATTTTCAAAATCGTTAATCTATGGTAAATTAATTTCACAACTAATTTTTTGTTGATTTTCTGATCAATACCTATTTTCACAAAAATTCTCAGGCTCATGTACTGTTTTGGTAGCTCGGGATAAGTTTGCTTTGTTTGAAACAAATTATTATTCATTAATAGACCTAACCTACTGAACTTGCCAGCCAAACAGCTTAAAGGAACAGCTGATAGAAGTCAACCGTTTTTAATCATATGGCAGACCCCTTAGCAGCGTTATTTACACTGTCTTTGAACAGCAAAAGACTTTGCACTTTGCATGTAGGCTACCATACAGTCGGAGCCTTGCAATATGTGGGAAACATATGACTGGGTATGATGAAATGTTATTATGCCAGGTTGATGACATCTGTTAAGTGCAAATTACAAAATATTTGGCTGTTTATCACCAAACTTTTCAAAAATCGTCGATTTTGGGGCTAATTTTGAAACTTTTTTCCAAGGTACATCTAAGGCCGATACTTAACATGAATACCAAATTTTATCTGATTTGACCTTATGGTTCTCTAGAAATTGTTGTCACCTAAATTTTCAAAAATCTTCAATTTTGGGCCCATTTTGGGGTAAATTTTGAAACCCTTTCTAGTCCCCCTACTGAATACGTGTACCAAATTTTATCGTTTTTGGTCGAGTGGTTCCTGAGAAACTGTGATGAATGAGTCAGTCAGTGGTATTTCGATTATATATATATATATATAGATTTTGCAATTAAGTTTATTGAGCAGAAGTTCATATATTCATTTCATTGATATTTCTTTTTTACATTTTCAAAAAAATGTTACCTATGTAAAGAATCTCAAGAAATATACATACATTTTGTATATTATCGACTGGGTTTGAATTTTTCAATACCTATAAAAATCTTCTTTTAGTTTCAGAAAGAATACAAGGGGCTTATTTTTTCATATTTTTGGGGGGGGGATTGCGTAATTTATGGGGGAGCTGCTGCTAAATTTTGGGGTGGTGAGTCATGAGGCTTGGGGGGGGGGGGGGCACCCCTGGAAAAGAGGTCAAATTTAAAAAACCGTATTGTCTAATATAAACTTTTCAAGTGAATTAAACGACTTATGCAGTCGTTTAATTCACTTGAAAAGTAAATATTAACAACGCAGTTCGTCATGGAACAAGAAATCCAGGAGTCTAATATAACTCAGTACCTGACAGAGCCTCATTGAAGTCGTTCTGTTTCCGTGCGATAACTTAAAACAAGAAGATTCTAAAGAATTAAATAAAAAGGAAATTTTAAAAGGAAATGTAGAGAAAAACGTTTAGAAAAAATGGTTTAAGAACTTTTCTTTAAAATATACTTTTGTAGCTTGGTAATATAGCTTCCTTGTATTCCAAGTAAGAGGTTTGGACTTAGTGGGTTTTTTTTGAGGATAAAGCCCACATAGGTCTGAGACCTGTGCGTGGGTAATGAGTTGGATGATGGTGATTGATGAGTTGGACCTACAGTTTCAGGTGGGTTCCGAACCACCAGGAAGTGACTTTACAGCAGAGAACGTGTCTTTTTTGCTGGCCAATCTAATCGGTCACCGTTACAAACAGGACCAACGAGAACACAGCTTATCTCTATCTGATTGAACAGATACCTGCTACGGCTCGCAGCTATCAAATAATAAATCAATAAATTAAAATTATGATAAAAAATCGACACTGTAGCTTCTTTATTTCTATTGTGAATTCATTAATCTTAATTTCTTATATTGCTGTCAATTTGGGAATTATTCTCTTTTTCTCCTTTTTGTTTGTCTTGTAGTAGTTTGAGGTGTTGTCATTTTTATAATCATTATCATCTCTCTCACACTCTCACACTATCTTTCCCACTCACTCTCACACTCACACTCTCTCACTCTCTCTTTTATTTTAATTTTATTATTATTTTTTTATTTGCATTTGTATATTTAATATGTATCTGTCACCATAAGCGACAAGCCTAGTGGCAATTAACAATTAAATATCTATCAATCTATCTCTCTCATATTCTCTCTCTCGCTTTCTTCCACACTCTCTTTCTCTCTCACTCACTCACTCACTCTCTCTCTCTCTCTCTCTCTCTCTCTCTCTGCCACACTCTCTCTCTCTCTCTTTAGAAGCAGCCGCACATGAAAACATCCCAACAAACAACCTATAATCAAATAAAGTTTACAGCTGTGGTGTACTAAAGAGAGTTCTTTACATGCGCCGCTAAACTGGCCTATTATAAAGATGTTTCCTATTATATATATATATATATATATGTTTGCAGAGTAATTGGCAACAAACCATAGAGGCTCATCCTGGTGCTGAACTATTATCCACATGAACACCGGTCACAAGCAAGACTATTATAACTATATACAGCCGTATATATAGCACACAAGGTGTTCATTTCCTGTAAATTGATTATTTGGCCGTTACTGAGCTGGTTAAAAGTGATGAGAGACCAGGTGGTGATGACTGGGCCTGTAATGGACAGGTGTGGGGTGATCTATGCTGATTGTGAGGGTGCTAGCCTAGAGGGCCTCTAATTTGTCCCAACTTTAGTTTACAGTATCGATTGTAGAATTGTAAACTCTCTAGATTGAAGAATAT
The DNA here is from genome assembly GCA_948455865.1 of Conomelus anceps. Lineage (NCBI taxonomy): Eukaryota > Metazoa > Arthropoda > Insecta > Hemiptera > Delphacidae > Conomelus > Conomelus anceps. The sequence goes on along the minus strand of OX418227.1, from coordinate 11,638,075 downwards.
TTTTTTTTTTGAGGATGAAGTTGGACCTACAGTTTTAGGTGGGTTCCGAACCACCGGGAAGTGATTTTACAGCAGAGAACAGTGTCTTTTTTGCTGGCCAATCTAATCGGTCACCGTTACAAACAGGTCCTACGAGAACGCAGCTTATCTATCTGATTGAACAGATACCTGCTACGGCTCGCGGATATCACTTCCCATTATTGTTACAATGTTGAGGTTACAGATTGGCGATTGTGGAAAGCTGCAATTCCTGAAATTAATTTTGTTGAATAAAATTCTACTAGTAGTTCTGTGAACAGTAGACCTCATGCCCAAGAATGAGGGTGCTTGCACAGGGGAGCATACTCGATGTACTCTATGATAATCACCATCGCAAAATTTATCAAACCTTACCCTTGATTCAATTTGCGCAGTCTATTCCATATCTGTTTCCCACAATGTAACTCTGTATCACATAACCAAGGCTGTGTTTCTAATTTCCAGGATCAACTCATATCAGACTTCACATGTCCGATGAAAGAATTTATAGAACAATATTTATTGTATTTGTATAATTATAATTTATTTATTAATCACTTGTTATTACACTCAATTGAAATATTGGAAATGATTTGTTTCTCTCAAAACAAAAATGTTATTTTTATAGAGGCTCAACCGGATAAATAAGAGGGCATGAGAACTATCTTGAAATCTGATTCGAATCGCATATGATGGACAAGCTCATTTTAAAAATCATATGTTTCGTATAGAAAAAGGCCTGAGTGCTTTCCTTTTCTCCTTTCAAATATCCTTAAAATCCAAGTACATTTTAAAAATCTCTAGACATAAATCCCTGGGCATTCCTTAAAGGAAGATCCATGCAAAATTTCATAGAATTTGGTCCATGCGTTCAGCCATAAATGCGTCACAAAGAAGAGACAAACAGATAGCAAATGCAAAACGGTCGACTTGAAACAGGCCTCTCTTCGCACGGTCAATTAAATTTCTGTTATAAAAGTTATTTTTAAAATCTTGAGGTTGTAGATATTTATAGGCAGTTGTGGAAAGTTGTGTTTCCTCAGGCTGTTATTTATCGCGCTGCAAATTGTGGTTGATACGTCAGATAGATGAGAGATGAGAAGGTAGCGAATAAATGGAGGTGGCTCCACTAGCGACAGTCTGCCGCGTGAAACATTTTACGGCGCGCTGCAGAATGAAGAGTCGCGCGGAAATGGAACCTGTCCCATTTTCACGCCACACTTTGCCACCATTAGATGGCTCTACTATAGCTGTAGACTGTAGTAATGCGGCAGTCTGCAGCTGACCAGCATCCAAGGCGCAAGCCACATCGATGCTATTCTGTTCAAAGTTGTATTATGAATTGTTTCAAGTGAAGTGAGAATTTTGAGAACAATGGAGTTTGAACTTGATTACGAGGTTATTATATTAGAAGTAGAGAAATACCCCATTTTATACAATAGAAGTGATGAGAATTATAAAAACAGAAATGCTAGAGTTGTAACAAGTAATCAAAGGAGTTTTGAGACACGCGATAAAATTAAAAAAACTTGTCTGAATATTCTTTTAATTTGCGATGCATCGTATGGAACAAGCCTTCAGACTTCTTGTTGCTTATTATTGGGTGAATCCATCATTTTCTGTTGTGTAACCGGCGTCGTCTATGAACTAAAAGTACAATGAGTATAACACTACGAATACCAACTTGCGGCATGATGGGTCCCGGGCCACGTCTACCGCTACAATTAACTGCTAGTGAAGCCACAGCGAGCGAGACGACGCTGCAGATTGCAGTTCGTTTTCTGTTGCCTGTGAAGCCACCCAACTGTCGCGTGCAGCGCCTGCAAATTGCAGCGCGATAAACTACGGCCAGTGGAGCCCCAGCCTCAAAGTTAGTAGATTAAAGATCACTCACTTATGTTATTATGTGGGTAAATGAAATGTCTGACGTCATTGCGGGGAATTTTTCAAATTCACACACATTGAAGATTTATTTTAACACACGTTAAAAATAAATTTTCTGTTAGACTTCTTGTCTAAAAAGGGAGGTTTGCACAGGCGATTACTGCAACGGATATCTGCATCTAGTTACTGTTCTAAATCAGGCGCCACCGGAAAATGGAATTTAAAAAAGAAGAAAAAAACACCGGAAGACAGGGTGAAGAACAGTAATGAGATGTCACAGGCATGCTTACACATACGCACGCACACTGCCAAGCACCCACCACAATCTAGGAACTGATCAGGCGGATATCCTGAAGGGTGGTTTGGGTTTACCCGTATCCTAAGTATCCTTCCTTCACACAGGTGCAGGCACCAAAGACCTAGGACCAGGGACACTATCTTCCCTGTTCCCTTTCCGTCCTTCCTCCTTCTTCATCCTTACTTCCTTGTTTACGTTCACCCTCTCATCATCACTTCCTGGTCTGGGCTTATCCTTTCACT
>OX418227.1:11563133-11630633 GCA_948455865.1 Conomelus anceps | reverse complement strand
ACCACACAATAGTACCAATAGTACCATACAATATTACCAATCTTACCACACAATTGTACCAATAGTACCATACAATATTACCAATCTTATACACTAGTTACCAAAAAATATTACCAACCATATACACGAGTTACCATACAATATTGCCAATCTTATACTGTAGTTACCATACAATATTACCAATCTGGCGGCTCTAGTAGTGCAGTTAATTGGAGTGCTTGTCTGTAAGATATTGGGCTCTGGCTAGCTTCGTGTCCTACAGCCATGGGATCGAATCTCATTCAGCCATGGAAGTTTCTCATCATTCACCCATTCACCACGCACAAGTCTCCAGACTCATGTGGGCATCATCCACAATAAAATTTTTAAAAAATACATCTTATACACTAGTTAATTTAAGTTGAGGTGAGGCTTAATTTTGATGTGAAAGGAACTCTTGCACACTATAAAGCTTTATTAACTAGATTTTTTTTCAATTGTTTTTAAAATATTTCTACATTTTCAAGACTTATAAAACTGCGGCAGCTTGTAACAGAGCTGCCTACCAATTATAAATAAATAAATAAATAGATAAATAAATAATTAATAGGTTTTTTGTTTGAATAAGCTACTATTGTGACTCACCAAGTGATAATCTCCTCCACTTCTTATATTATAATTGTGTACGTCAAGGTTTATATCACTCTTTTTACCTATAACGTACAAAAAAGTACATAAAGGTGCATAAATGAAGCACACTTCACATATCTCTTTCAATTTATGTGATTATCCAATGTGAACAGAAATACTTATTGCACTATTCTTATAATAATTATTATTCTATGCAGGTATATTCATTCTAATATATCACTAAACTTTGAACGAGTAAAATCTTGAAAGCTTCAAGTACTGTACCTCTATATATTTTCCATGACACTTCAGCAAAAATATTAAAATGCACAACTAGCCTTTTCAAAACATATTCAGTAATTATTACAGTCTTTGCACTCTAAATTGTGAAGAAATCATTTCTGGAATCCTTATGTAGCACAAATTAACGTCTATGATGAGGGAAACACAATAGAAGAAGTTGAATTATTGGTTCAATAACCCTGTTAAATAATGTGGACTCAATAGTACTTGTCAATTGAATTAGGCGTTTTTGCATAATGAGTTCACCCCGGAAGACTTTTTATTATGTTGAAGAGGTGCGGGTCTACGTGGCATGAGGGCGAGAAAAAGGTGGAAAAGAGAAGGGAGAAGAAAAAACGGAGAAGGAGGAGTTGAGTGAAAATGAGGGTGATACTTTGTTACTAATCTATCAATTGCGTAGGCTACACGCTTGTCGAAATTTCGGCAATAAGTAATGATGGTGCTATTGATAGTGGATGACTCATTCTGGTGTAGAGTTTGCATCTGCCTAGCTTGCAATTACTTTTTTTATTTTTTACTAGTGGTGTACCCGTGCTTTACGACGGGATTCAAGGTACATTTTTTCAAATTAAACATGTGATACATGGTTTTCAACCGCTAATGCCATTACAATTCTAAAAAAGGAATTATGAGCTATAATATTGTTACGGAACAAATGTGTTGCTTTGCCTTGTGACTTAAAAGCTTATTTGCATCATATTGACGTATCTTGTATCAGATGTTCTATGAACTTCCTGTATCTAAACACATTTTAAAACAGTAATAGTGTACACAAGTGAAATTTGAACATGTGATTAATTAATTTAAAGTGATTGAATTAAGTGATTAATTTTGGAAAATGTAGAAGGAAAATGAGAAATCGGGCTTTGAGGTGCAATGAATTAAGTTAAGAGCAAGGTTTGTGCCAAATTTAGTGTTCCAAATCGTTGCCGTTTTTGTGAAATCTGTAAGACTGACACACACACACACACCCTCCTATTCTCTCTTATTATATTCCCTCATTTTTTCTAAATAAATCTTCAATCTGTCATTCTCAGTTGATTGCATACCGTTCTCTTGTGAAATTAAATTAAAATAAATGGAATAAAACAAACAATAGAAATAAAATAAATACAGTAGAGTAATTCAAATTCAAATCTTATTTTCACTACACAACAATACAATAATATTAACATTTTTATGTTAATTAATTCGATTCTCAATATCCGAGGTTCAGTTAAATCAGAGCTACAGAATGCGAAATTTTTAACAATCTAGAGGTTCTCTTCATAAGTGAAATGCATTCCTCCAGTATCTCAAGTAAATGTGAGTGCAAATCATATATTTAATTGAAATACAGTGTCAGTTTTGATATTAGATTGGACGAAGCTTCTCTTTATAAGTGAAATGCATTCCTCCAGTATCTCCAGTAAATGTGAGTGCAAATCATATATTTAATTGAAATACAGTGACAGTTTTAATTTTAGATTGTTCATCAAGTATTTCATCATGGAAAACATCACAGCAATTTTTAAGTGAGAAATCAATACCAAAATCGATTTTTCAAGTAAACTTGCATTTTTTTTGATCTCTGAAAATAATATTTTATTGCTATTTTCCATATTTATAAGTGTTGTGATACAAGCACATTTCTTTAATTAGTCTTGAAACACTAACTTATTTTTGAAATCATATTTTTTAACTCGCGGTGTTGCATGTAATATAAGTTTTTGTAATTCGCACAAAAAAGAAACAAAAACATTTTATAGCAACGTAAAGATACATTAATTTCCCAAAACAATTAAAAATGCACTCATGTTTCTCCTTTTTCTAATTATTTTAAATACAGTAATTCGAAATTTATTTATCACTATTTTTTTTTGTAGGGTGAAGCCCACACAGGTCTGAGACCTGTGTGAGTAATGAGTTGGATGATGGTGATTGATGAGTTGGACCTACAGTTTTAGGTGGGTTCCGAACCACCGGGAAGTGATTTTACAGCAGAGAACGTGTCTTTTTTGCTGGTCAATCTAATCGGTTACCGTTATAAACAGGACCAACGAGAACGCAGCTTATCTCTATCTGATTGAACAGATACCTGCTACGGCTCGCGGCTATCACTTCCCTCATATAAAAAAAGCATTTTATACCAAAGTTAAGATACCTTAATTCTACAAAACCATTTAAAATGCACTCATGTTTCTCCTTTACCGATTATTTTTAATAATTGGAAATTTATTTATCGCAATATTACCAACATAAAGAAGACTTGCACATGTTGTTGTTGTTATACATCATTCAAATATTGATGAATACTTTTCCCCAGCCCAAGGATCAAGAAAATCTTCGTTCAAATATAGATCCAAGTTTCTGGTTAGAAAGAGACCGAGCTATCAGCGTTAGAAAAAGAAAGCAGTAGACGTTAAAAAGAGAGAGTGATAGACAGCTGCATACAGTTGGAGCCTGGCCAGTTAAAAACTTACTGGTGCTCTGTCTGCGAGGGGGGTGGGTGGTAGAAGGAGTAGAGGGGGGCCGAATGAACCCCTTTGCAATTACTGTACTATTATAATCGGTAAAGGCTACGGGTGGCCTGTAAGCCTGCATGTGCCTTAAGGTCATTATAAGGCTAATTGAAAGAGTACGTTATTCATAGCCTATAGTTGAACCCATACAAGGGGGGGGGGGAGAGAAATGTGGTCAGGGGGAGGGGAGGTACACACCCACGCAATGGGGCCTTGTGGGATACAGCCGGCTGCTCAACTATGGAGACGTTATACCACGGATTTTAAAAATAAGGTACCATGGTCTCTAGATGGTTTACACCTTGTAGAGAGGGTGGTATTAAGATGAAGCATAGTGAGCAGATGTTTGGGTGTGTTAATTTTATAAAAGTATAGTTTTGTTGAGAATAAAATAGCTCCTGGGTCCGGCAAAAAAGATTGGCCGGCAAAAAATACTTCTCTGCTGTAAAATCACTACCCGATAGTTCGGAACTCACCTAAAACTGTAGGTACAACTCATCAATCACCATCATTTAAAGCTCATAGCTTGGGATCATAGACAAGTAGATAGGTTGTCAGATTAGATAAGCTACAAACTCCTGGGCCCTGTTTGTAAGTATGTCCAGTAAAAAAATCAATATTTTCTGCTGTAAAATCACTTCCCGGTGGTTCGGAACCCACCTGAAACTGAAGGTCCAACTCATCAATCACCATCATTTAAAGCTTGGGACCATAGACAAGTAGATAGGTTGTCAGATAAAATAAGTTACAAACTCCTGGGCCCTGTTTGTAAGTATGTCCCGTGAAAAAAACTATGTTCTCTGCTGTAAAATCACTTCCCGGTGGTTCAGAACCCACCTAAAACTGTAGGTCCAACTCATCAATCTCCATCATCCAATTCATTACCCACGCACAGGTCTCAGACGTATATGGACTTTATCCTTCAAAAAAAAAAAAAAAAAATTAGAAGTTCACTTTCAAAAAGAGACACCTACAAAGTCCGATAGTCCAAAGAAAGTAGACATAATTTTGAATTTTGTTTAGATTTCAGAGTCAAAACATAAAAGTGAAAACATATTTATTTCATTTACATGATTCAGGTTGAAGAAACGTTAAGACTATGTTTGTTCACAATTTAGAACCATTTTAACAAGTCTAATTTAAAAAATGGCGTAAAAACAATGGAATACGGAGCACATGTTTTTGTGTTTTCCCAAAATTATTACCGCCTTTTAATGCAAATCGTTCAACTCTGTAAACCCCCCAATTCTTCAAAGCACAATAATAAAAAATTATCTTTTTTTTTGAGAATGAAGCCCACATAGGAGTGAGACCTTTGCGTGGGTAATGAGCTGGATGATGGTGATTGATGAGCTTGACCTACAATTTTAGGTGGGTTCCGAACCATCGGGAAGTGATTTTACAGCAGAGAAGAGTGTCTTTTTTCAAACCAATCTAATCGGTCACCCTTACAGAGAGCGCCCCGGAGAACGCAGCTTATCTCGATCTGATTGAACAGACACCTGCTACGGCTCACGGCTATCACTTTCCTATCCATAATTATTATACCATATTTATCATTTACCATATATACTCATACATAATTATATATATAATTCACTGTAATATTCAATACTAAATGTACATATTATCACGTAGTATTATTTTTTATAGTGCAATAATATGGTTAACAGAATAATTTAGTAGATTTTTTTTGTACATTACGTCTTGTAGACTTCAGTATAAGACAAGGTACCATAAGACACTAGTTATCATAATTATTATATCAATTAGTTGAGGTAAGGCTTCATTTGGATGTGAAAGGAAATCTTTCACACTATAAAAAGATTTATCAACTAAATATTTTTCCATTGTTTTTTAAATATTTCAATATTTTCAAGGCTCTTTAAAAATTGCGGTAGCTTTTTGTAGAGTTTCCTACCAATATAACTAGGTTTTTGTTTGAACTAGCTACTATTGTGACTACCAAGTGATTATCTCCTCGGCTTCTTGTATTATAATCTTCCAAGGCAAATCTTCCAAGCGTGAAAAAAAGCGAACACATAAGACCAATTGGTCTTATGTGCTCGTTGGTGAAAACCCTCTTAACTTTCCAAAACACAGTAATAGAGAATAAATTGACAAAGTATACACATCTGCACAACAATAGAAAAATTAAAATATAAAACATCTGTGACACTGTGACTCACCCCGTGAGAAATAAACTTAAAAACATTCGCAAGAAACTTCAATAGAGAGACGAAACCCAAAAGACTTCCTAAAACGCAACTGACATTGTACTCTACCACTCTTGCAAATCGATTACAATAACCTTGTTGAACAATTAGGTAATTGATAGTGAATTAACCTACAAATTAATCAACTTCCCCTTGAGTTTCCTTCCGCTGTTTCTTAAGAAGTTCACGCTTCTTAACTCTTTCTTTGTAGGAAGCTCAGTGACAAAGTTGCGAGCATTCATCTGTTGTTAAAAATAACAGTCGTTAGCTTTTCAACCCTTTTAACACCATCTATTATGACTATCTGCTCGTTAGGGGTTTTAAACTTGCATGTCTAAACGTCAAACAGACTATAATTGAGAGCTAGTAATTATATTTCGTAGAACTTTTGTATCATTTGTCCATATTTTGGAGACACGACATCAGAAAAGCTCAACATAGAGTTAGTAGGTATATTATTTCTATTGTTGGGTCCATGAATGGAAAAATCGTGACAAAAAATGAAACCAAGATAACCAATTAACAATTGATACATTTCCGGTTCTCGATTTCAATTTCCGGTTGGAAATCAGAGGCCCATGTCCGTTTTCGGCAGATTTTTTGAGTCAATAATTAATGAATTGTCACCAGAAATGAATTTTTGAGTAGTAGAGTTTTACAATGAATGTTTTGTGTGTGGTTTTTGAACCGTTTCTGAGTCTGATTTGATTCGGTGTTTGTGGTTTTAATAGAATATTATATTGGTTTGTTGAATACTGTGGCAGACATCTGTTGGAAAATTAATAGTTTCTGTAGAACAACTAATCAATTTGTTATGTGATATGCTTTAGAAGAGATTGAACACCTTGAGGGAGTTCTCAGGTTTTGGAGTCGATAGAAAAAGTACAAAGTAAAACAGTAAATTTTTTTGTAGATTACATCTTGGAGACTCCAGTTACGGAGTATAAGACAAATCAGATTTTTTTCTGAGGATGGAGCCCACTTAGGTCTGAGACCTGTGCGTGGGTAATGAGTTGGATGATGGTGATTGATGAGTTGGACCTACAGTTTTAGGTGGGTTCCGAACCACCGGGAAGTGATTTTACAGCAGAGAACAGTGTCTTTTTTGCTAGCCAATCTAATCGGTCACCGTTACAAACAGGACCTACGAGAACGCAGCTTATCTCTATCTGATTGAACAGATACCTGCTACGCCTCGCGGCTATCACTTCCCTAATCAACAATTATACTATTCCTGGATTTCTTGTTCCATGACGAACTGCGTGTTAATATTAACTTTTCATGTGAAATTTAACGACATGCAGTCAAATATTTGTTAAGAATAAGTATAATAACTCACTTAAACTGGCCGAGTACTTTCGAATCTATGAGATCCATCATCAGAGGCTCCTAGATCATCATGTCAGTTTTTTGGTTAGAAGTGTTGTGGTTTTTGTAAAATATGATCAAAAAGTTTGTGAGATTTAAAATTTAGTTGTTCATTGAGAATGTTTTGTTTATTGTGTGTGGTGTGTTTGTATATTTCAAATTGTTCCAAGGTGTTGAGTTCGTGTCCTTTAGATTTTATGTGTAGAATGTGTAGGTTGGTATTGATGTCGGTAAAAGTGTGTCCAGTTTGAATGATATGGTCGGCAAAATTCGATTCAGCTTTGGATGTGAGGGCCTGAAAGTGTTCCTTGTAACGTTGTTTGAATGTGCGGCCTGTTTGTCCTATGTAGAATTTGTTACAATCAGAGCAGTTTAGTTTGTAGATCCCTGGGAGATCGTATTTGTTTGTGTTCAGTGTGGTTTTGAGTGTAAGTGCATTTTTTATTTTGTTTTTTGTTCTGAATGAGATGGTGTGGCCGGCTTTTTTGAAGATTTTTGCTAGTCTGTGTGATTGTGGATTAATGTATGTCATTGTGATGTATTTTTTGTCAGTGGTGTTGGTGTTTTGTTTTTTGTTTCTTATTTTATGATTGAGTTTGTCAATTAGGTCGTGTTTGTAGCCGTTTTCTTGTGCTAGGTATTTTATTGTATTTAGTTCAGTGTGGTAATTGTCGGTGGAAAGCGGTGTGTTGTTGAGTCTGTGTAGCATTGACCTGAATGCTGAGTGTTTGTGTTGTGTTGGATGATTGGAGGTGCTGTGTATTAGGGTATCTGTCATTGTTGGTTTTCTGTAGATGTTGAAGCTGTGTTGTTGGTTTGTGTTCTTTGTAATTGAGAGGTCTAGGAAGTTTATTGAATTGTTTTTCTCATATTCAGCTGTGTATTGAATGTTCTTATGTATTTTGTTTATGTATGATCGAAGTTGTTCACATTGTCTTTTGTTTCCTCTGTATAGCAATAGAACATCATCTACGTATCTGTGCCAGTATATTATGTTCTGTGAAAATTTGTTATTAAAGAGTATATGAGTGTTTTCGCAGTGTTGGAGATAGATTTCAGCAAATATGCTTGAGATTGGTGAGCCCATTGGCAGTCCATCAGGTTGTGAGTAGAATTTGTTGTTGAAGGTAAAGTAATTTTGTTGAGTGATGATTTTTAGGATGTCTATTATTTCATTTATATGTTCTGTAGTTGTGTTGTTGTGAATAAGGATGTTCTGTATTATTTCTATTGTTTCATTGACAGGTATGTTGGTGTATAGGTTTGTTATATCGAAAGATGCAAGAGTGGAGTTGTGAGGAATTTGTGTGTCTTTTATTTTTGCGATAAGATCGCTACTGTTTTTTATGTATGTGTTGTTGTTGATATTAATTAGTTTTCTCAGTGTTTGATCTATGTGTTTTGCTAGTTTATAGGCAGGTGCTTCTTGGTAGTTTACAATTGGTCTAATAGGTATGTCGGGTTTGTGAATTTTGGGAAGTGTTTGAAGTGATGGTGCAGAAGGGTGTATTTGTTTCAGTTTTCTTTTTTGTGAATTATTAATTATATGATTTGTCTTGTTGATTATTTGTTTGATTTTTGTTTGGTAAACATTTGTGGGATCGGTGTGTAGTTGTTTAATGTTGTTTTTGTTTATGTAGTCAAGTGTTTTTTTGTTGAGCTCTTCATTGTTTATTATAACTGTAGTGTTGCCTTTGTCTGCTTTGATATAGGTGAGATTGTGAGTTAGAGCTTTGTGTTTCAATTCTTTTATGGTGTGGTTTTCTGAATTTATGGGTGGGTGTGGTTGTGAGCTGTTTGTTTTTATTGTGTTGTAGGTTTCTATTCTAAGTTCATCATGTATTTGTGGGTCTGTGCGTTGGATGCTTGTTTCTGTTTCAATGACAATGTTTTTTGATGTGAATTTGTTGTTTTTGTAGTTCAGGTTATGTTTGAGACCTTTGTTCAATAAGTTGAGTTCGGTTTCTGTGAAATCTACGTTTGTTAGGTTAACAGTTTTACTGTAAAAAATGTGAGGTGATTGAATTGTCGTTTTTGGAGGTGTTAGGTTATGTATTTTTTTGTCATGTCTTTGTTTAATTTTGTTAAGTTTTTGTTGTACCCAAGTGTTTGTTGTTTCTGCTAACTCAAGGAAGAAACTGTGTCCGTATTTTTGTGTGATAGATAGGTGTAGTTTGAGGAGGTCTAAATTGTGTGAGTCTTTCTGTTTATATAAAAGTTTGATGCTCTCCTTGATAACCTAACACCTCCAAAAACGACAATTCAATCACCTCACATTTTTTACAGTAAAACTGTTAACCTAACAAACGTAGATTATGGTCAATTCAGGTCAATGCTACACAGACTCAACAACACACCGCTTTCCACCGACAATTACCACACTGAACTAAATACAATAAAATACCTAGCACAAGAAAACGGCTACAAACACGACCTAATTGACAAACTCAATCATAAAATAAGAAACAAAAAACAAAACACCAACACCACTGACAAAAAATACATCACAATGACATACATTAATCCACAATCACACAGACTAGCAAAAATCTTCAAAAAAGCCGGCCACACCATCTCATTCAGAACAAAAAACAAAATAAAAAATGCACTTACACTCAAAACCACACTGAACACAAACAAATACGATCTCCCAGGGATCTACAAACTAAACTGCTCTGATTGTAACAAATTCTACATAGGACAAACAGGCCGCACATTCAAACAACGTTACAAGGAACACTTTCAGGCCCTCACATCCAAAGCTGAATCGAATTTTGCCGACCATATCATTCAAACTGGACACACTTTTACCGACATCAATACCAACCTACACATTCTACACATAAAATCTAAAGGACACGAACTCAACACCTTGGAACAATTTGAAATATACAAACACACCACACACAATAAACAAAACATTCTCAATGAACAACTAAATTTTAAATCTCACAAACTTTTTGATCATATTTTACAAAAACCACAACACTTCTAACCAAAAAACTGACATGATGATCTAGGAGCCTCTGATGATGGATCTCATAGATTCGAAAGTACTCGGCCAGTTTAAGTGAGTTATTATACTTATTCTTAACAAATATTTGACTGCATGTCGTTAAATTTCACATGAAAAGTTAATTATACTATCTTATACACAAGTTACCATAATTAATATATCAATTAGTTTAGGTAACGCTTAATTTCGATTTGAAAGGAACTCTTGTACACTATAAAAAGCTTTATCAACTAAATATTTTTTCAATTGTTTTTTAAATATTTCTATATTTACAAGACTCTTTAAAAACTGCGGTAGCTTGTTGTAGAGTTTTCTACCAATATAAGTAGCTTTTTTGAATTCTTTTCAATTGTTTTTAGTGTTTTTTTAGAGTCATAATTTAAAATCAATAGCCTGAAAATAGATAAGACATTTTATCGAATGGGAGTTTTTAGTGAATCTAAATTTTCAGTGTAGATTAATCTAAAAGTTTTGGATGAATTACCTTAATCAAAATTTGTGAAAAGAGCAGTTTTGGACTCTGGTTTGAATCTTTGCATTTATTGTTACGTTGTATAAATAAATAAATATTGAGCAATAAGTAATAGCAATTATTAGCAATTAATAGCAATAAGTAATAAAATAAATAAGTAATAGCAATTAAAGGAATTCGAAATTAATAAATTCTGTTTATAAATAAATATGTTAAACTCCACAATTTTATCATAAATTCAAATAATTCTGAAATTCTTATCAACAAATTCACGAAAGCAGGATCAGTATTACCAACCCTCCCCAATAATAATTATCGTGTTTTTAGGAGGGTATCCCACACAATAGTTAGGCGGTATTTACCGTTTGTTTCCCTATATATTATTATTATTTATAAGGGGGTCCACCATACTGCAGCCGGTATAGCTATAATTCGGCATGTTTTTTCTGTATGCAGCCCACAAATTACACCATTATTCCTACTTTTAGACCTGCCGAGTGTTTATATAAATAATAATGGTGTTGTGTGACACTATAATTACTTCAAACTACCAAAGACCACCGCGTGTACCTTGAGGGTGGGTATTTGCAGGCCAAAGAATACTATAATAGAGTACTATACTACCACTATATAACTGTATTATTGTTCTATATATCATACTACTATAAGTCTGTGGATTGCAGGCGGAGTTTTAGGTTAGGTTAGGTTAGTTTTCGGACCAGACATCTGTCTGTCCAGCCGTCAGTCAAAGCGCGTGCAGTTTTGATTGACATTTTCTCTCTCGATCCAGAGGGTCTGGGTTCGATTTCGGGCTGATAATCTGTTCCACAACAAAAACATACCGGCAGCACGAAAACCGAACTAATTATTGCGTTTGTTTGAACGCGATCGCATTGTACAGTCTTCATCGGCTTAGGTCAGAGCCCCACGCGCGTGTTTGTCTGTTTATTCGTGATGGACGTTAATCGCACCAATTATCACAGGAAGAGAGAGGAAGAGAGAGAGAGAGAGAGAGAGAGAGAGAGAGAGAGAGAGAGAGATAGAGAGAGATAGTGAGTGAATGAGAAGGAGGGAGAGTGATGGGAGAGATAGATGAAAGAGAGAGCTAGAGAGATTTTTGTGCAATTATCCAGTACAATCGATGTTTTTGGGGGGAACAATCGATTTTAGTTCACGAGGACCAATTATTACAAGGTGGTCGTTGAACAATTGATGGGTTTTTTTTAGAAAAAAGTTTTCAGTATACTTGAAAGAGTGGTCGTATCTCTATTTAAAGAATAGTTTACAGAAGGCAAACAGAATGAGAAATCTGAAAAGTTTCAAAATAGAATATTTTCTTTTTCTTTTAATAGTTGGAAAATCCATTTTAAATGACTACCAAGCTCAAATTTTTGGCAGGAGAAAGATTGAGGCTCTTCAAAACCTTAATGGAGAACAAACAAGAATGACAAAACGGAAGTATCCAATAGAGAATACACTACAAACGGAAATACAGTGATCTTCTGCCTCATTTGACTTATTCACAGCCAATGAACCATACATCATCCTCAATTTTTTCTGTACATTAGTAGGTTGTTGTCTAGGAAATGTCCATAGGGGGGAAGTGGTTGTAAGTTGACAGAACAGGTAACAACATTTTTGGAGGAGACAATACTTGATAAACAACAGACTAGTAGCAAACAAGATGCTGTGAACAATAAAAGTGGTCCAACAACAGCTGAATCCGGTTGTCAAACGCTTTCGATTCATTGAACATCTATTAATATTTTTCATAGCAGACGTTTAAGGTTTTACAAAGAGTTTCAGTTGATTTGAGTTGGAGTTGAACACGTCACATTGCATTAAAACGTCAAGCATCGTTATCTTGGCTGCGATCTTGACCGTTTATGAGTGGGGTGCCACTGGGTCGATCTTTGGTCCCCTTCTATTCGTTAAATAGGGAACTGGTGGTTTTGGACAACACTATCTGTGATCTCGGCTGGTCTGTCGAGCAAAAATAAAAGAACAGAGGCCTACAAACTCGTAGAATCTCTCAGATAAATCAGATAAACCATGTTTGTCATGATTCAACGGTTGCTCGTGTCGATTGAGAGCATGTTACGTGTATTTGAATGAATGCAAACGTTTAGCTAATGCTGTCACTCCCCTGAAGGGCCCCAAACTGTCCATTGCCCCTTTTGTAGGGCATCAGGCGCAATTCTTATCTAAATCTTTTCACCCTTTTGCACCAACGTTTGCGACCACGCGTCATTTGGCGGCTGGCATTTTATTGTTTGAAATATTCTTGTGACCATTGAACAGGAAAGTTGTTTTTATAGCTGGTAACAATGGGTTGTATGCGTTGTTATAGCTCGTTCTGATAACGATCTCAAATAATTGGGTTTTCTATTTGTAGTTATTATTATATTGGATCAATTTTGCTACAATTGCACCAATTCATAGAAATAATTTTTGATGCTATAAAATAGATTTATTTTGAGTTGCAGTTGTTTAAATAGATGGGCAAATATTCAAGAGTACATTTATTTGAAATTATTATTTTATGCCATCAATTTTAATTCAATTGCATTTTTTTAGTGACTCTTGACTTCTTGAGTTCTTGAAATGCGTTTATCATTACATTGTAATGTCTAGTTTCCGTCAATCAGTTGAGCTAGCCAATGCTATCAAAATATCGTACCCCACGAGACTATACGATAATATAATAGCTCATCTGATTATACGTACCAGTTAATTCAGTGATCGGCCGGTTGGACTATGTTATGACATAGGGTAATTTAACTGAATAAACATTGTATGAGAGGAGTTTGAGTTCACGGTTGAGTGTGTTCGTACTAATGATACTGTAATTATGGAGTTATTAATAAAAGTGTTGAATTAGATGTGCTCGCAACTTTCTTCTACAAATAAAGGACTTCACAAAATTTCAAGAGTCCCTCGAGACTATCAAGGAACATTTATTTATAAATACGGGCACTCGTTCTGAACTTTCAAGTATCTGACAGCTTTTCTCGATTTCTTGGCACTAAAACTCTACGAAAGTCCCGTTGTATCGTCCATTATGATTTTTTTCAATCGTTGAAAAAAGTAAAATTAAAAAAAAAACTAAACACTGTTCAATCTTAAAGTCTTAGGTGAGATTGATATTTCCAAAGGTCTTTCATTACGCTATTATCAAGGCCTCAATGTATTTATGTTCTTCTTTTTTTAAGTTAGTGATATACCGGTGCAGCTTTTTGAAATAACACCTTGAAAAACAGCAGACATATTATTAGCAGTAGTGAAACAACTGGGGATCGCCAAGGGCAGGTATTAACCCTACACCTAAGGGTTGAATTGAGGGTATTTTTTCAGTGTTTCTCAATTAATGAAACCCTTAGGCCTCTTTTCATCTATTCTTCCCACGGCTAATGGTTATAAAAATATTTTTTTCTCAATTCATACAAGAAGGCGTTTGCTGAGAAAAATATCTGATTTTTTTATTTCGATCCGACACAGTATCAATATTGTTGTAGGATAGAAACATAGGACCAAGTTAGAAAATAATAATGTAAAAATCAAACCATTCCACATTAAAGTAGAATTGTCTAAGTATACAATGCTTTTTTCTTCAAAAAATTGCAATAGAAACCAAACCATTTCACGATTAAATAAATTTAAAAAAATATACAATGCTTTCCTCAAATAATTAATTTTATGCAAATAGGGATATTTTTTCCAATTTTATTTGTACATTTGCTAGGGGATCGTAAATATTTTGTTGTTATTTTTATTTCCCATTAAAATTCTAAAATGCTTCTGCCGTGCCTCTTACAAAAAATATTCATAAAAATCCTCCTTTAAAAAATAATATTTTCTTTTTTAGTGAATTCAACAACTTGCAGTCAAATTTTCATTAAGGATATGTAGTATTTTACTTACTCTGTAGCCGAACGTTTTCGAATCTTGGAAATCCATTTTCAGAGGTGTCCTTTTGAAATTCTACAACAAGCGTCTTGAATTCTTTTTAAAGAGTCTCGAGAATACAGAAATATTTAAAAAACAATTGAAAAAATATTTAGTTGATAAAGCTTTTTATAGTGTACAAGAGTACTTTTCACATCAAAATTATTAAGCCTCACCTCAACTAATTCATATAGTAATTATGTTATATAGTGTATAATAGTGTTGATCTGACTTGTCTTATACTCCTTAACTGGAGTCTCCAAGACGTAATCTCCAAAAAAAAATCATCGATGTCAGTTTTTTGGTTAGAAGAATTGTGGTTTTTGTAGAATGTGATCAAAAAGTTTGTGTGATTTAAAATTTAGTTGTTCGTTGAGGATGTTTTGTTTATTGTGTGTGGTGTGATTGTATATTTCAAATTGTTCCAAGGTGTTGAGTTCGTGTCCTTTAGATTTTATATGTAGAATGTGTAGGTTGGTAGTGATGTTAGTAAATGTGTGTCCAGTTTGAATGATATGGTCGGCAAAATTCGATTCAGCTTTTGATGTTAAGGCTTGAAAATGTTCCTTGTAACGTTGTTTGAATGTGCGGCCTGTGTGTCCTATGTAGAATTTGTTACAATCAGAGAAGTTCAGTAACTGATTGTAACAAATTCTACATAGGACAAACAGGCCTCACATTCAAACAACGTTATAAGTAACATTTTCAAGCCTTAACATCAGAACGTTCCTTTTCCACCCTTGGTGGAAGCTAGTTTCTGCTGTGGGCTCAAACCCTCAAAAATCAGATACAGTACTTGAGATTTGTGTTTGCATAGCACCACACAATTCTTTAGTCACACATAACCTTCTCAGGTACGTTGAAAATAGAGGTCACCACTGGATCTCAGACGAAATACCCACGATTTAACCCACGTTAGAAGTCAGAAAAACAGGTGTAATTATAAATGATGCGAATATAAGTCCCAAAATCTGGTTTGATAATCTGTCATACGTAGAAAAGACGTGTCCAAAGTTGACACCCTTGTATCAAGCCCTTTTCATCCCTTGAAACGATGACAATTATTAATCGAGGATGACGAGTTTGTCGCAGGGCGGGTCCTTGACCTTTCTCAAGGTCTTAAGGGCTCAAGGGTCCTGTAGAGCCTTTGTAAACACTTCAACTGTACGCTCCTACAAGTTGGAAAACGTTTCAACTGAAATTCAAATTTTGAACTTGTCCAGGTGAGGGTGAGGGTGATGCTTTCTCATCATCAATCAAAAGGTTCATCATTTTTACACCCTCCTCGCTGTCTTCAATCAATGTCACTTTTGTCACCAAAAGGACCTGGCTCGTCTTCTTCTACTGCTTATTTTCTTTCATTTTTTATCTTCTTCTTTTTTTATTCTTCTTATTCATCCTCTTCTCCTCCTTTACCTTCTTCTCCTTCACATCTCCTCCTATTTCTCCTTACTCTTCTTCACCTTATCCTTCACCTTCTTCTTCACCTTCTTCTTCTCTTTATTCTTCTCCATTTTCTTCTCTTCCCCCTCCTCCTCCTTCTTCTTCTTCGTCCTTCCCCTTCTTCATCATCCTCTTTGTCTGATCCTATTTCTTTAGCTTCTTCTTATCCTCCTGCTTTTTCCTTCTTCCCGTCTCTTCTTTTCCTGCTTCTCCTTCCTTCCTTCCTCCATCTCCTTCCTCTCTTCTTCCTCCTTCGCCATCTTCATCTTATTCTTTTTCTGATCCTATTTCTTCAGGTTCTTCTTCTCCTCCTGCTTTTTCATCTTCCCTTTCACATCGTTCTCCTCCTCCTTCTCATTCCTCCTCCTCCTCCTCTTCCTCCTCCTCCTCCTCCTCCTCCTCCTCCTCCTCTTCCTCCTTTTTCTTTTCCTCTTTTCTTCCTCTTCTCCTCTTTACACTTTCCTCCTCCTTTTTCTTCTCAATTTTCTCCTTTTTCTCATCTTTCTTTTCTTCCTCCTCCTCCTCCTTCTCTCCTCCTTATTTTTCTTATCCCTCTTCTCCTTCATCTATTCTTCTTCTTCTCCTTATTCTCTTTCTCTTTTTTCTCCTCCATCTTCTTCTCCTTCTCCTCTTTTTCATCTTCATCTTCTTCTTCTCCTCCTTCTCTCCTCTTCCTCCTCCATCACCTTCTCCCCTCTTCCTCCTCCTCCTCCTCCTTCTTCTTCTTTTTTTTCTTTTTTCTTCTCCTTTTTCTCTTTTTATCTTGTTCTCCTTCTTTTTCTGCTTTGTCTTCTTCTCCTTCCCCTTTTTCTTCTTCTTTCTCTCCTCTTCTCCTTCTCCTCCTCCTCTTCCTCCTCCTCCTTCTCTTCTTCTTATTTTTCTCATCCCTTTTCTCCTCCTTCTAATCTTCTTCTTTTTCTTCTTCTCTTTCGTTTTCTTCTTCATCTTCATCTCCTCCTCCTCGTTTCCCTCCTTCTTCTCCTTCATATTTCCTTTTGGCGTTAACAATCAATTGAAGCATTGTTTGTATTCTCGCAGCATGTACAGTTCTCAACCAGTGGCGTAACGTACACCCCCGCAGACCCCGCGGCGCGGGGGGGCCCGGGCTATCAGGGGGCCCGGAACGAAAATATATTTTTTCAAGAAATGGCCCGTGCTCTGACTGATTTATATTTTTTTTTTCAAAGAAATAAAACTGAATTACTGAAGGAAGAAGAATGAATTGGCTAATTATTGTCAGGTCAATGTTTATTGTTTACTTTATCAATTCGCAAGTAGCTTTATAGTGAAGGAATTCAGAAGCAGGATGTTGTGACTTCAGGAAATGGAAATGGAGACATACCGAGGACAAAACACTCTTCAAACAAACTTATCTAGACTGTTACAAATCATGTCTCCAAAGTGCAAATATTAGAGGAAATTAACATTATTTTCCCATCGAATTCCTCAATGTATATTAGCATATATTATGATGTAACGGAAAGTGGGGGGTTGTGTAGAAATAAAGTCAATATTTTTCTTTATACAGTATTTTGAATTCAGTCTCTTTTGAATCGTCCAGTTAGATCAGTTAGATGCATGTAGGCCTACACGTGTCCGATAAATTGGCCTAGAGTAAACCGTATTATATTAATTGAGTTCGTGATCGTGAGTTTATTATTTGGAGTGCCATTTTTTTTTCATTGCAATTCTATTTTTCAACATGCTGCGTTTATGGTATTGTGATGTTGACAATTTTAGTTATTTCTATTTTTTATCGACTAGTACATTATTTTTTAAACAATGTTCAGAAGGAATATTTATGCCCTTGATATATCGGATAAATTACGTGATTATTGCACAGAATAAGTATATAAATAACAGTTTTGGTTCAATTGTTTCAGTTTTCCTAACACAGTTGAATTTTTTTCTTATAATAGGATCAAGTACTGTATAAGTAGTCTACGTTTTCTCTCTTCTGCCTCTTGAGAATAAATTTCTTAAATTTTTTATCTTTTACTGACTTAGTAATTTCGCGGTAATTTAGATAAAATGCCCTTTTTTCAAATGTTAACCTGTGTCCGTGTCTGCAAATGAGGCGAATTCTGAGAGAACACATTTTCTGGGAAAAGGAGCGAAGGGGCTAACAAGGAGGATGTGAATGTGGATCCTATGGAAGACATCGATTTCAAGGTTTCTAGGTTTCAAGATTAACTATTTATCTGTGATGTTTTCCATGACGAAATACAATATAATTTTAAAACTGACACTGTATTTCACTTTTATATGGAACTCTCCCCCACACGCAGACGATTGGTCTTTGTGGAGGAATTCCTTGTATGGTATTTTGTGTAAAATTATGTAATTTATCATGTTTTTTTTTTAATAAAAATTATTTGAATTTGAATAAAAAATTTGAAAAAAAAATTGAATATACTGTATTGTGTCACTCACTTATATTGGAGATGCTTGAGGGATGAATTTCACTTCTGAAAAGTGACAAAGGCTGACGAAGCTTTTTTTCAGAAGTGAAATGCATCCCTCAAGCATCTCCAATATAAGTGAGTAAAACAATATATAAAAGTGAAATGCAGTGTCAGTTTTAATATTAGATAATTATAATCAACACTCAACTATTTTCATCTTTTAAGAGCCCGTAGGCTACAGCCAAATTCATTAGACTAGCCCCCCTTGAAACATGATTGAATTTTTTAATTTAATAGATAAAAAGGTGTTTTGCTCTTACATAATTATAACTGCCCAAAAAAATCATGCAAGTTCTTATGGGAGGGGAGACAAGGGAGAGGGGGGATATTTATACGATTTTGAGGAGAGGGGCCCGGAAAATCGGTTGCGGGGGGGCCCAATTGGAAAACGTTACGCCACTGTTCTCAACAAACATTATTCATCTCCAACTCAAGTACTTTGTCAGCAAGTTACACTCTTCAGTCGCTAACGATGTGAAACATGTTTCAAAAACATGTTATCCGGGATATTTTTGAAGAGGCGTAGTAGATTTTGACAGGTTGGATTAGGTGAAAAGTGCTACTGGAAGAAAGGGGAAGGCGTGAAGTGACAGGTTTCCGTTTATAACCTTGAAACTGCTATGACCTTGAAACTGTGACCTTGTCATCAATAACAATAACTGACTTTATGCAGGTAGGTTGGTGATTGTGGGAGAAAGTTAAGATTTTCGTAGATATTTATGAAGGGAATCGAGTTTTGAATTATTTATTAACTTTTTAAGTGAATTCAACGACTTGCAGTCAAATTTTTATTAAGGATAAGGAGTAGTTTACTTACTCTTTAAGTACCTACAGAGTAAGTAAAATACTACTTATTCTTAATAAAAAATTGACTGCAAGTCGTTGAATTCACTTGAAAAGTTAATATTAACAACGCAGTTCGTCATGGAACAAGAAATCAAAGAATTCCAAATTTTCTGGTTGACTAAATTCTGAATTTTCAGCTTCGATTATTTCTAAATTTTCTGGTGATTGTAATGCCTGTTATGTGGGTCAGACCGGTAGACGTTTCAAACGTAGAATAAATGAACATAGGCCTATTAGAGATTAGAAAACCCAAAAAGGAGACTCAAATTTTGTAGAAGATCTCATTACTATTGTACACCGTTAACACATAGAAAGCAAAAAACAATAACAATACACAAGAAGGTTAGAATTTAAAAAATTTAACATTAAAAAATTGAAGCACACTGGAATGCAGTCAAGGTTAACCGAGAAGACCGCGATAACCGCGAAAGTACAGTTCTTAAAATGTAAGCCAGAATTAGTTATTCTTGGTAGAAACCAAGTTAGTTATATGAAAAAAAAGAGAAAAAAAAACGATTTTGATGTAGCTCTTCAAACAAAACCTATTTTAGGGTGTAGAAAGGAAAGAATTGATATCTCGGATAAAAGTGGAGTTTATAAATTGAATTGCGGTGATTTTAATGCCTGTTATTTAAATAAGTTTCAAACGTACAATAAATAAACATATTAGAGATTAGAAAACCCAGAAAGGAGACTCAAATTTTGCAGAGCATCTCATTACTAATGGACGCAAGTTCAAGACCGAAGAAAATGTTGAATTTCTGCATTTGATTGGCAAATGCAGACAATTGAACATTTTAGAAGCTTTGGAGATAACTAGGTTGGTAAAAATTGATTCAAATACTAGTTTAAATAATCAAATTTATTTTAACCAATTCAATTCAACTAAGTTGATTTCATAATTATTCTGGCCTACATTTTAATAACGGTACGTTTGTTTTTTTTCTGTTACCTTGACTGCATTTCAGTGTGCTTCAATTTTGTAATGTTGAATTTTTTTAAAATTCTAACCTACTTGTGTATTGTTCTTGTTTGTTGCTTTTTATGTGTTAACGGTTTTTGGTTCTTTATTATGACATTTATTTTTGCTTGTTGCTCCTCCCACCAGTGGGCGTGACTTGTTATGGCCTTCAGCAAACTTTCACAGGCACTTTCTCCCTCAGCCCTCCTCCAATTCTGTGTTTAGTATATAATATTAAGATACTCTGTACTTTAGTTTTAGTTTATTTGAGATTGATAATGGTGTAGCAACAGAAACTAGTATCTCACTGGTTTCAATAAATGTGGTTGTGACAGCTTCAAATCTTATTATTCATTATGGATATCTTCCACAATATCACCTTCGCCACTACAAAGAAAGTTAAAATCAAGCTTACTAAGCATGTTTGATTACAACATAGACTACTTAAATAAAAATGATAAAATCAATTTTATTTTATATATTTTTTAAACATTCAGCAAAACAAAATCATCCACTAAAAGTTGTATAAGTTAGAAAAAAACCCGTAACAAATTCTATGTGTGGATACACTTTTATGGCAAAAAACTTTCGAAATATATGAGAAAGTCTTCTTACAAAGAAAAATTGTAAATTTAATAAGGAAACTGTAAGTAAAACTTGACTCAAACAATGCATATTTATTAAAGAGAGAACTATAATTCTCAAATAGAAAATGTTGACCTAAAAAAGAAAGTAGAGAATGTTTTATAGAAGCAAAATTATAAAAATTCATAAGCATTGTTCAAGAAATAATCTTAGAAACACAAATCATAGAATCTTAGAAATTCATGGGCATTTTTTCAAGAAATAATATCAAGAATTTTAGAAATCAATAGATTTCTTCTCTTGACTTAAATCTTTGGCATGGCAAATTCAAATTTCTTTACAAAAATACAAATATTCACCAAATCGAACATAACAAAAAAGACATCATATATAAACAATGCAAACATATCCAAGTATATTATATTAGTATAATATACTAATAATATTATTATAAGTATATTATATTTCAGCTAACATGTGAAATGATAATTAGTCATGCGACTCGTCCACGAAGGCCGAAGCCTGTGTGTGGATGGGAGTCTGGCTTCTTTTTTAATCTTGATTTTTTTAAATAAAATTGACATTTACATTTGTCAAGCATCCGCTTTATTAAATTTCTAGTTCAATACAACATTGGCATTTGGAGAATAAGTAATTGATTGATACAAAATAAATTACACTGGAACTGTGTATCTTGCAACGTGGCTTATCTTGTATCTCTGTCACGCAGCCATAAATCATCTACTGACTGACTGCAATGGAATGAGTTATTGGCCACATTGTTATTCCTAAACAAACTGTCAGTCCACACGTAGATAAGGAAAAACCATGATTGATGAATTACTAGACTAACTTCCTCAAAATTCTAAATCGTTTCGTGGATGGTAAAAAATATGAAACCATAAAAGTCATTCCAGGATATTATGGAAGAAAGAAATTTATTACAGGGAAGAAAGAATACAGAAACCATTTCTAGACAGTATTTGGAGATTTCGTTACAGATTTTAGTATACAGAGATTTATGGACACCAATTGTTGGAGGATGACATATATAGGTATTTTAGTAGTTTAGTAGTCCGGTTTCTGAGTTGTTCATTAAGTTTAATGGATCATTAACCCATTGCTCCAGCATTGAGTTAATGGTCCATTAAGTTAATGAAAAACTCAGAAGCCGGGCATAGGTTTATTATATGGAATGTAACCTGTAATTACTCTACTTAGAATCAAAATAATATAATTGTTGTAAATTGTAAATATCCATTTTCTTGAACTGCAGTATAACAACTAATATATAAATATCTTGCTGTGAAGAACTTTCTATGCAAAATGGTCAGTTCTGCACAGCAAGATTCTACATATTAAAGTAATAATAATATATTTTTCTGTAATTATAAATCTTTTGATGGGTTGGGTAGGAATAAGGAGCCTCCTCGCTCCTAGTATAAGTTCAGTTTTGAAATATGGTTAAATATTTGTTATTAAATTTATTCTGTTATTATTTTTAGGGCCGGTTGATGATGTATTCTCGAAAGTTGGTTTTGTTTAATAGCTATTTTTATTTCCCACACAGGTTTTACCTTTGGGCTTTATTGTAATGAAGAACTGTAATTTTGTTCGTATTTTATTGTATTGTATGTTGATATATAGCAATAAGAAGTTTCAAAATCAAAATCATATTATGAGAGAAAGAGATTTATTACTGGGAAAAGTACTAATCACAATCAAACTCAAACAAAAACATTGACTAAAATTAACAGCTGAATAAAAAATACACATGTCACAATATACAGTAGAACTCCAATCATCCTAACTAATTATCCCAATCCTAAGGCTGATCTTCATTGAAGGTCTGTGATTGGTTGAAGGCCATAACAAGTAACGCCCACTGGTCTGAGGAGCAACAAGCAAAAATAAGAGTCAAAATCAAGAACCAAAAACCGTGGTCACATAGAAAGCAACAAACAAGAACAATACACAAGTAGGCTGGAATTAGAAAATTGAAAAATTAAAGCTCACTGAAATCCAGTCAAGTTCAACCAATAAAACATGGAAGTACCGTTATTGATATGTAGGCCAGAGTTATGATGAAACCAAGTTAGTTGTATTGAATTGGTTGAAATTAATTTGATCATTTAAACGAGTATTGTAATCGTTTTTTACCAACCTAGTTATCTCCAAAGCTTCCAAATGTTCAATTGTCTGCCTTATTATTGCTTGTTCCTCCTCCCACCGGTGGGCGTGACTTGTTATGGCCTTCAGCCAATCAATGACCTTCAATAAAGGACAGCCTATCAGACACTTTCTCCCTCAGCCAATAGTATCATTCTGTTTTTAGCACTATACTCAGCTACTCTGTACTTTAGTTTGTTTGAGATTAATAATGGTGTAACAACAGAAACTAGTATCTCACGGTTTCCGATTAATGTGGTAGTGACAAATTTAAGTCGTATTATTCATTATGGATATCTTCCACAATATCACCTTCTCAAATACAAAGAAAGTTAAACTATAATACCATAATATAAAACTAAAATACAGAGTAGCTTTATATACAGTATACTATCATTGGACAAATACTATTTGTTCATAGATTAGGAGCCTTTTATATGTCGTACTCCATGTTGGAGGCCTCCCATTGGTTGATGCTAGACACGCCCATTATTAACAAGAAATAGCTAAACAAGATTATTCAATATGGAACAACTAAAAGATAAGATTACTTTATTTACGTAAATTTACAAATGTCCATTATGACTGATTAAAAAGAATACTATTAACAACACTATAGATTGTATATGGTAGGAAGCATGGATATTTAACTATTTGAATCTAAGTGAAGCATTTTCGTGATAAGGGCGAAGTTTGGACAAAAACTCGTCTAAAGTTAAACAAGTAGAAAAAAGGTGTCTTACTGACCAGACACGAATCAACAATATAATAGACTTGACAAATATTGAAGGTCATTAACTTATTCAAGGTCAATTAAAAAATTAAGACCATTTCAGATCTTTACTTTTTTGTTTACTTGCACTTGATTGAGTTATTGATCTTCAACATTTTCCACATTCAGTAAAATAGAATTGTGTCTTCCACATTCACATTCAATAATACATTCAATAATAATGTAGCGAATATGAAATTGGAGAGAATAGAAAAGAAAGAAGAAACAGTTGTTCTCGGTGTTATCTGCTATGTAAATGTTTACTTTTAAGCAATTAATTACGCTGCTTTTGACACTTTTATGGTGTTTACTTGGTAATTTGTAGAATGTTCTAGTTGTTTGATTAGAAATTAATGGAGTCTTATCGAATATTGTGGAAAGTTCTAGTTTCCTTGATTGTTTATTTTAGAAATCGGTAGAAGTTGGTAGAGAAATCTAGAGATATCTCAATTATGATAAAATAAATAAATAGAGGTGGACTTTTGTAAATTATTTCTGTCTTGTTTGAAATTCGTCATGATAAACAAGCGTGACAGTTAAGTAGTTCAGTTGTTGTTCTACGTTGATAAGTGGCAGTAGTGACAGTTCCCGTTAATACAGACAGTGCAATCCCGTTGGCGCTATTACAAACCATCTAATGAACTTTCGTTGTCTGTAGTGATAATTCTTTTGACAGTTCTATAGTGATAATTCTTTTACCTATTACTGTATTACGGACTTGAGCTACGTAAGTTAATTGTTCTTCCTCGACGTTTCTTTCTGAATATTATTGGGCAGTTTCTTGTACAGTTATTATTTAATATTAGATCGGCCTTTTGAAATTCAGTGATTGATTTCTGTATGGTAATATTGAAAACTCATTATCAGTTGAACAATATCGATTTATCTGTTTTCAATTGCTTATTTTTGTGTAAGAAATTACTGAACAGTGTGAGTTGTGAATTATTTGTTTTAATAAAGTGCGAGTGATAAATTTAAGTGTTGCCAGCGTTATTTTAGACATAGAACCTGTAACAATAATAATGTATATTGTTGATTTATTTCTGGTCGGTAGAAAAATGGCTTTCTACTTGTTTATTAGTACTGTACCGTATTGGTAGGCTTTTTCTTGTTACTAAGGGGCGTGTCTAGTATCAGCCAGTGAAGTCTGTGAACCAATAGTATTCGTCTTAGAAGGTATATATTGAGCTAATCTGTATTTCAGTTTTAGTTTGAGATTGAAAATGACAAGGCATTCGAAACTATAGGATCTCGTGGGTTTATTAATATTAGTGTTTGTGACTATATCACCATTTTTATTATGAAATATCTGCCACAATATTATCATCACCAACACTTGAAATACTAACAGCTGAAAATTAGTGCATAAAAAGAAGTTATTTATCCTGCAAAAACAAGCCTAACACACTTCAAAATAGTTATTTATGTATTAAGAGCGTGAAGCGCGACTTTATCGCTCGAGCCAAAACATTTACGAGAGCGATAAAGAAGCTTCACGCTCGAATTGCATACAATATTTTTCCTACAACTGCAGTTCTGGATTCCAACACAATAAAAGCTTGTAGTTTTTAACATCACAGACCGTGCGCGGATTTGGTTAGCGTGCGCCATTTTTAGGTTATGAGAATTGACGGATTCCGTGATCCACCAATGAGAAGACATCAAAATCAAAACAGAAGCGTAAAGAAAACAGCTGGCGAGCGTAAAGTACTTTACCGCTTGCGGAGCAGTAAAGAGGTATTTTACAATTAGTTTTCAGTACGTAAAGAACGACTTTACGAGCAGTTGTAGAAAAAATCCAATTTATGTGCGTGTTCCACTAACAAAAACTATTGGGCCATATTTATGAACGTCCTTTGTGTCTCTTGACTCGAGGAAATCTTGAAATGCACTACAGGAATTCTTGAACTGTCGAGTCAAGAGAGACTGAAGGAACGTATGGCCCTAGGTTATAAATTCAGGTAAGTTCAAGCATGGATCAGGAAGTAAGATGGTTTGTTTATGGTTCAAGTTATCCTATTTTTCTTAAAGCAGTATAGAAGTAATATTGAATTCAGAACAAAAACAGGTCATCATGAATTTTCGTAAAGTATTTCACTTTTTCAAAGCAAATGCCAAAAAAAAATATTTATTTGATGTGTTTTATGTGTATACTCATTAAAAATAGTATACTATGATAAAAATAAGATCTCTCTCTTAGATTGCACAATACGTAATTTTTGTTCCTTTTTGAAGACTTTCGGGGGTGAATTCTCATTTTTCAATGAGTTCGGGTCCAGGGATCTGCCTAGTCTAGTATAGTCAATAAATCTTTTCGTACTGGAAAAGCTGGTTTGAATTTGTCAGGTCTCTGGTAGTAGGCTATAGACTGTGAGGGCGTGAAATAGAAAATAATTAATTGGTCTACAAGGAAGTGAACAAGCTGTGACTGATTTTGCTGGGGGCGAAAGAGAAGAAGAAGACGACAGAGAAGAAAAATAAGTAGTAGAAGTAGAAGAAGAGAAAGAAAAAGGAGGACAAGAAGGAGAAGGAGAAGAAGAAGGCGGAGAAGAAGAAGAAGATGAAGAATATGCAAGAAGGAAAAGAAGAAGAAAGAAGATGAAGAAGAAAAAGAAGGAGAGAGAAGAAGAAATGGGAGGATAGAAAGGAGAAGAAGAAGAAAAAGAATAAGAGAAGGAAGAAAATGAGGAGGAGGAGGAGGAGGAGGAGGAGAAGGAGGAGGACTAGGAGGAGGAGAAGAAGGAGGAGAAGGGGGAGGAGAAGGAGAAGGAGAAGGATGATGAGGGGTAGGAGATGGTGAAGGAGGAGGTGGAAAGAGAAGACAGAGAAGGAACGGTGGAGAAGAAGGAGGAGAAATAGAAGGAGAAGAAGAATATGCAAGAAGGAAAAGAAGAAGAAAGAAGATGAAGAAGAAAAAGAAGGAGTGAGAAGAAGAAATGGGAGGATAGAAAGGAGAAGAAGAAGAAAAAGAATAAGAGAAGGAAGAAAATGAGGAGGAGGAGGAGGAGGAGGAGGAGGAGGAGGAGGAGGAGGAGGAGGAGGAGGAATAAAAGGAGGAGAGGAATAGGAGACGGAGGAGGAATAAAAGGAGGAGAGGAATAGGAGACGGAGGAGGTATAAAAGGAGCAGGAGTAGGACAAGGAGGAATAAAAGGAGGAGAAGGAAGAGGAGGAGGAGGAGAAGGAGACAGATGAGTTGAAGGAGGAGGAGAAGAAGTAGAACAAGAAGAAGAAAAGAAGAGGAAGAATAAAAAGAAGAAGAAGAATAATGAGTCAGTAGGAGTGGAAAATATGATGGACAAGAAGGAGAAATGAGACTTAAGGAGTCGAAAAGAGATGAAGATGGAGAAGTTGAAGAAAAATAACAAGAGGAAGAAAAAGAAGGAGTGGAAGAAAAATGAGTCTGGGTCACTGTATAGTTTATCACACTAGCCGTGAAAACTGCAATATATGGTCTGGAGAGGTCTCTTAGTTTGGGACTGTCTTAAAAGCTAGAGGTGCTAAGGGTGAAGGGTCCAGTAGACTTTGGAAAAATATACATTAATATATATCTATATATGTATAGAAACACATAGTCAGTTATATCTTCCTGCCAAGGGATACCCCAAGGGTTGCAAGAGGGCCAGCAAAGCGAAGCAGGTCTACCATCTGGAGAAGTTTTAAAAAAATTGTGTTGAGGTGACGATAGGGGATGGAAACCACCCCTGGATCACTCCCACGCCCCATGGGGTTGTTTTTTGATAAATGACCTACCCCTTAGGTTAAAGGGACCCTTTCAGTTCTTTTGCAAACAGATTTTACGAAGACGTTTTCGAGACTTAATTATTACAGGCAGCAGAAATGGGGTTTTTGAATAGCAGCTGTCTGGCTAAGATAGTGGGTTGGTTATAAAACCGCTAAAAAATGTTCCAATATTTTATCTTGCGGGGTTTTTGGGGTGTTCGTGATTATCGCTCTGAGTGTTTGGTGGCTTATCTTTTGGGGAACGCCCTTTAGGTACTGGAAATTATGAAAGAGGGATCACTTTTCACTGATAAAGACTGAACTGGATGAAATTTATGTTTAGAATTAACAAACTTCCTTTCTATGTTTCATTTTATTTTTACTTCTTAATTAATGATTTTATTATTATAATGTCTTATAGGTATTATTTCAGAGGTCTATAAGAAAAAATGTCAATTGAAAATAAACCTTCAATATAAAAAAAATGGTACAGTAATTGGCTTAAGAATATAACTGTTAGCTGTTTGAGTATATAATTAATTATTATATTATAATTATTAATTATAATTATAATAATAAGAATAATAATAATAATAATAATAATAATAATAATAATAATAATAATAATAATAATAATAATTATTATTATTAATATTATTATTACTATTATTATTACTATTATTATTATTATTATTATTATTATTATTATTATTATTATTATTATTATTATTATTATTATTATTATTATTATTATTATTATTATTATTATTATTATTATACCTGGCACATATGCCTGTATTTTATGAGAAGAGCCCATTCAAATAGAATGTGAAAATGTGTTTTTATTATTATTATTATTGTTATTATTATTATTATTATTATTATTATTATTATTATTATTATTATTATTATTATTATATTTATAATTATAATAATTACATTTAAATATGAAACATAGAAAAAGGAATAAGGAACTTTGTTTATTTTAAACATAAATTTTCACCCAGTTTAATTAATATTTATATTATAGTTATTATATTATAATTAATTATAATTATTGCGATGGAAAGTGAAGGTAAAAACAAGCTTTACGTTCTATTAATTGTTATTTATTAAATTTCAAATTATCTTCATCTAAAAGCAAAATGAAATACAGGTACAGAGAAAGTCTACCTGTATCAATTTGTAAAGTAGCTCGATAAGAATTAATTTGAGAATTTATTTATTTATTGATACAGTCCAAATACAACTTGTAAAAAAACAACAGGCTTTCAGTCCAAAACTGTATCTGTTAAATTTTTACAAGAGGCCAAATAGTTGTAAGAAGTATAGTTTATATATAATTATATTTTGGTTCATTTATTGATATAGTCAAAATACAAGAAGATGATGTTAAGAAACATCAGACTTTTAGCCCAAAACTGTATCTGTTACTAAATTTTTACAAGAGTCCAAATATTTGTAAGAAGCATAGGTTATTTATAGGTTTATTTATTTATTTATAGTAAAAGTACAACTTGTAAAGAAACAACAGGCTTTTAGCCCAAAACTGTATCTGTTACTAAAGTTTTACAAAAGTCCAAATATTTGTAAGAAGCATAGGTTACGTTTACGTTTTGATTAAAATATAACTTGAAACTTCTGGAAAACACAATTAAATTACTAAGTTCAATTTAAACGATGAAGCATTTTGATTCTATTTGATACTCTCCAAGATATTTCTTAATTTTTAATTAAATAACTGATATTTAGACTACATTATCAGAAAAAGCTGATTGAATTTCTATGTTCAACATTTCAAATTAGCCTACATGTAAAATGAAAATAAATGAACTGAATAATTTGACTAGAGTATAAATGTGAATCTATTTTTAACTAATAAAGTTATGATAACATTTTTCTGAATGTGATAAAAAAATGGCGGTAGATGAGTATCTAACGAATTAAGTCCCATTATTTTTAAAATAATAAATTTATTACTGTATAAAAACTGTAATACCTAGAGAAACCCTGCAAGAGTCTGTCAAATCCGGATGTATATCAATTTGTTAATAAAATTCGATTAATAGGAGTTTTGAAAGAAAAAGATCATTAAATGAGTCAAGAGATCAGTATCAGAAATAAATCACAGAATTCCTTCACTAGATAATAAACAGTTCATAAAATTGCGATGGAGGGTTGAGAAAACCCTGTTTTTGTCTTGCTATGAACTTGACAATTAATAATATATTAAATTAATTCAATATTATATTATTTGAATATATATATATATATATTGAAAAAAAAGTAATTTTATTATAGATTTAATCTATTTCTAATGACTTTTTTCTAATTCCGAGGGTACGGATCAGTTTCAACATAAATCGTTGAGCAATAAAAATGGAAGCGGTTTAGAAAAATGAATTGAATGAATGAATGACTTGATACACGATTCATCCCTGAAAAAACTACAAAGCAGAACATGCAGACTTAGACAAAGATAGAGAAACAATCAACAAAGGAAGAGTTACCTTGTATTTTGGTCTTCAAGAATGTTTACATCAATGGTCAGCGACCTTGTACATGTTTCGTAACCGCAGATAAAAGCTGCGATGATGCAAATACGAACAACGAAACTGGAAGGACAAAAATTAGAATAAAAATGGGTTGGCCGCAGATGTATAGAAGTGTCCTCTCTTATCACACGACAACTCGTGCGACAAACAGAAATAAACGAAGGGAGAATGAATCAAAAGCCTTGGAAAGATCTATATTTATTTCCATAAGGGATTAGAAAGAGCTAGAATGAGTGAGGGAGAGAGAGAGTTGAAAGAGAAAATTAAAGAGACAGAGTGAATGAGAGAGGTAGAAAGAGAATGGAAGAGAGAGCATGATTGTGTGATGGGGAGTGTGAGAGAGAGAGTTTAAAGAGAGAATTGTAGGGATAAAGTGAAAGAAGGTGAGAGAGAATGAAAAAGGAAGAGAGAAGGAGGGCGATAACAAAAGAAAAAAGGGTGATGGAGTGGGAAATTGATTGATTGATTAATTGCCTTTATTAAGAGCGTATATCGAGAGAGAGTGAGTGTGATTTAGAGATGAGAGAGTGTGGTAAAAGAGAGAGAGTCGATTCAGAGTGAATGGTGAAAGAGAGAGAGAATCTTATTCAGAGTGTATGGTGGAAGAGAGAGAGAGTGAGAGTGAGAGAGAGTGAGAGGGCGAGTGAATGAGAGGGAGAGTTAGAGAGAGGGAGCGAGAATTACTGAGAGAAAAAGAGAGTGTGAGTGGAAGAAAGAGAGTTTGTGTGCGAGTGAGAGAGTGAATGGAATAAAGAGAGAGACAGTGAGTGAGAGAGAGAGAGAGTGAGTATGAGAGAGAGAATTAGTGAAAGAGAGAGAGAGGGTTGAGAGAGTCAATAAGAAAAGAGGGTGACAACATCGTGGACGCAAACAACACGTGTAGTCCACGTGTAAGCAGAGTCGATTGTGCAATAAAGTGTGGAAGAAAACGTAAGAAAATTAGAGGGGAAAATAAAAGAAGTGGTGTGTTGCAAGGAGATGTTATTGCTCTTCTTCCATTCCTAATTTTACCCTCCTTATAATCTGTTTATAGCATTCCTGATTCTTTTGAAGCCATCAAAATAAATCTTTTTGACACACACACACACGCGCGCGCGCGCGCGCGCGCTTGCTTGCTTGCTTGCTTGCTTGGTTTGTTTGTTTGTTGTTATATTTCAGTAGCGATCGATAGTTTGCTGTAGTTTCCGAACCACCGGGAAGTGATTTTACAGCAGAAACAGTGTCTTTTTTGCTGGCCAATCTAATCGGACATCCTTACAAAGAGTGCCCAGGAGAACGCAGCTTATCTCTATCTGATTGAACAGATACCTGCTACGGCTCACGGCTATCACTATGCCTCGTTATTTCAAGGAAATTGCTTTACTATGATAAAAGCCTAGACCGATAAAACAATATCACAAATAAGATCTGTAGCAAGTACAGGAAGTTATAAATGTATAACAAAGGAGCTTTGCTACAAAATAAATTAAACCAAAGAGTATAATAATAACAATGATTAAATACGATAAGAACAAATTAGACCTAGACCAATGAAACAATATTAGAAATGACCTGTTACTATAGCACCATAACGAATTAAATTTTTTTTCGGAGGATGAAGCCCACATAGGTGTGAGACCTGTATGTGAATTGGATGCTGATGGTGATTGATAAGTTGGACCTACAGTTTTAGATGGGTTCCGAACCACCAGGAAGTGATTTTACAGCAGAGTATTTTACATAGTCTTTTTTGCTGGCATAATTTTACAGCAGAGAACAGAGTCTTTTTTGCTGGCCAATCCAATCGGTCACCCTTACAAAGATGGCCCAGGAATTTCGTAGCTTATCTCTGTATGAACAGATACCTGCTACGGCTCTCGGCTATCACTTCCCTTATGATTTAATTTAAGATATTGATATTAAGACTATTTAATATATTGATAGATTTAGCTATTACTTATTCTTGATTTTAAAGGACTAGTGTTTCTTAATATGATGTAATTTCAAGAAACAAATTATGTCTTTTTCAGTCACAGTAGTCAGCAAAACAAACATCCCAAAAGCTTTAAGCATTAAACAGAATTGCCATAAAAGGCTGAAAAGTAGGATGTCGGTATTGTGTGGTCTGTCATCACTTTGAAAATGTAGTTTTTGATGATGATAATGATGATAATACAGCACTTTCGAGCTTCCTT
Source organism: Conomelus anceps (assembly GCA_948455865.1). Taxonomy (NCBI): domain Eukaryota; kingdom Metazoa; phylum Arthropoda; class Insecta; order Hemiptera; family Delphacidae; genus Conomelus; species Conomelus anceps. The sequence goes on along the minus strand of OX418227.1, from coordinate 11,598,511 downwards.
TCTTCAGATAAATGAGAAAAAATTCTCAGGTAGCTCAGAGAAGTGAATATAACTGCGGTAGGTGCTTGGTGTTTTATTATAAAAACTTCAGACCACCTTAGAAATGAATTATTATTGAATAGAGCAAGAGAGAAATAATGCGTTTGAGGTAGAGAGAAGAAGAGAAAGATACTACAGAGAATTAGAAAGATCCTTCAAAATAGAAGAAGAAATAAGGAGAAAGGAGAAATTAGGAGAAAAAGAAAAATAATATGAAGAAGGGGGAGAAGGAGAAAACAGGAGAGAAAGAGAAGAGACAAACGACGAAGAATAGGAGGAAGAAAAAATAGTAAACAAAAGTAAAAGGAGGAGGACGAAGAGGAAGAGGAGGAGGAGGAGGAGGAGGAGGAGGAGGAGAAGGAGAAGGAGGAGGACTAGGAGGAGGAGAAGGAGGAGGAGAAGAAGGAGGAGAAGGGGGAGGAGAAGGAGGAGGAGAAGAAGGAGGAGGATGATGAGGGGTAGGAGATGGTGAAGGAGGAGGTGGAAGGAGAAGACAGAGAAGGAACGGTGGAGAAGAAGGAGGAGAAATAGAAGGAGAAGAATGAGGAGGAAGAAGAGGAGAAGAGGGTGGAGGAGAAGAAGGAGGAAGAGGAGAAGGACTAGGAGGAGATGGAAGGAGAAGAAAGAGAAGGAAAGGTGGAGAAGAAGGAGGAGAAAAAAAAGGAGAAGAATTAGGATGAAGAGGAGGAGAAGAGGGTGAAGGAGAAGAAGGAGAAGAAGGAGGAAGAGAAGAAGGACTAAGAGGAGGAGGAGGAGTAGGAGGAGGAGGAGGAGGAGGAGGAAGAGGAGGAAGAGGAGGAAGAGGAGGAAGAGGAGGAGGAGGAGAAGGAGGAGTAGGAGGAGCAGAAGGAGGAGAAGAAGGAGTAGGAGGAGGAGAAGGAGTAGGAGGACGAGGATTGTAGGTAATAAACAATAATAAGTAAATAAATCATAACTAGACAGGAAAGAAAAATAGAAAAAGAAGCAGAAGATAATGAGATAAAGGAATGCATTGTGGGAAGGGGAAGAAGGAAGAGAAAAAAAAGTGGAGGAATATTATTGCGAAGAAGGAAGATGAAGATATTATTACTTCTAGGAGGAAAAAGAGGCGAAGGAGCAGAAGAAGAAGAAGGTTGAGGAGAAGGAGGAGGAAGACGAGTAGGTGAAGGAGGAAAAGGTCGAGGGGGAAGTGGAAGAGGAGGAGGAGTAGAATGATGAGGAGGAGGAGAAGAAGGACAAAAAGTGATAGGAGTGAAGAAGAAGATAGATGGGAAGAAGTAGGACTAAGGGAAGAAGAAGAAAAGAGAAGAATAATGAGAAAAGATAGAAAATAAAAATAATAGAAACTACTATGAGGTTTGTGGTGACGTTATGTGCTTTCTAAGAAGACTTTTGCCGTCGGTAAAAACTATAATTTTTACAGCAGTTTACTGCTACTGGTCTTGACATTTATCCAACTACAGAACTACTATGTTTGCTTTAGTGATTGCCGAGTGAATAAAAAATGCCTACACCGAGTTTTTTACAGTGTTTTATTGTACATTTTTCGTAATAATAGATGGGAATTGTTCAACACAAATCCCAGAGATTTCAACTGTTTTTGCTTAGAAAGTTAAGTAAATGTTTGAACTTTTTTCTGTTTCGCTGAGAAATCAAATGGTCTAGAACAGACTACAAAGTTGAATGGAAATAAAAAAAAAATATATAAAAAAAACATTTTTAATGTTTCAAACGTTTGAGATCATAGAATAAAATACTTGAAATCTCCAAACTAAATTACAGTAGCTATTACTTTTCTTCTTCATATCTAAATAACTTAATACAGTGCAACTTGGTTATAACGTCATTCAAGGGACCACACAATTTTTGACGCTATATCAGAGTGACACTATAAAAGGGTCATAAAGCTCATTATTAAATAACGTAGGAGAAATAATATGTAATCTCTGTTTAAAAAAAAAAAACATACTTTAATGGCATTATTGGTGTAAATACAACTGAATTTATAAATTACAGTAAAATGTTGGGCTGTTTAGATTTAACATAAAAAAGTTATAAATTGCCAAAAGAAAGTAGCTAAGGTTATGGTTTTTTATCCAGAAATACTCTACAGTACAGTAGGCCTAGCCTACATAAAATAAAATGAATAATGAAGCATAATATGAAATGGTTAGTAAAAATACAAGCTTACAAATGAAATCCTACTGCTGGAAGAAATCTGTAATTTTCTTCTGCACACCCTTCTTCTAACTAATTCGTAACTAATGAATACGTCTGCGATGCACTACATTGATGCACTACATTGATGCACAACATCGCTCATTTCAGCCATTTACACAAGGTTACTTTATAAATAAATAAATAAATAAATAAATAAATAAATACTTTATTTCCAATCAATAATTAATTAAAACTATAAAACAATATAATATATATTAGCAAATTAAATGGGAATCTAATAACTATAGAACTGCAATTTTTGATAAATAATTTTTGGAAATTACCCTACTCAACTATGGTTTACCCATGTTCTAGAGTAGGGGGGGGGGGGGGTTAGTGCGGAATTATTAGGTAAGTGAGCTCACATGTTGTTTGAGATAATTATTTCCAAGTTTTGCCTTCCTGTATTTAATATCCATTTGTGGACTGCAGATTTGAATCTTGTTTCAGATGCTGTGCTCTTGATGTTTTCAGGAAGCAGGTTGTACAATTTGGGAGCTAAATGGTTGAAGTGTCTCTGGTATAAGGCTTTCCTTGCTACATTCGCAATAAGAAGGTGCCTGTTTCTTGTATTGTGGCTATGGTTTCTGTTTTCAAAGTTTGCTGTGTTCCTGTGTATTCTCTGGATTATTTCTTTAGAGTAGAGTTGTCTTGGATCCATCACACCAAACTCGTAGAATAGTTGGTCTGATGGGTAACGTGGCGGATTTCTTCTTATAACTTTTATGATGAGTTTCTGAACTTTTATGAGGGGGTCAATGTGGGTGTAGCTCGTTCCACCCCAACCCACGATTCCATAGGTTAGTAGAGATTGAACTATAGAAAAATAGACCATCCTCAGACACTTCGGATTGACTAGTGATCTCAGCATTTTGAATTTGTAAATTGTTCTCCTTAATTTTTTGCATAGCTCATCTATGTGTTTATCCCAGCGTAGAAAAGAATCCACTGTCACTCCAAGGTATTTCTGAAACTGTTTCCTGCAAACTGCGTATGAAGAATTATTCAAGCTGTTATTTATTATTAAATTATTCTCAGTTGGTTGTCCATGCTGTGTAGCGGAGAAGGTCAAAAAGTATGTCTTTCCATAGTTAAGTGTAAGAAGATTTTCATCAAGCCAGTGAGACACTTTTTTTAGACCGGTTTCAGCCTTCTTCCAAGTCACATCCCAAGACGCTCCAGAAAACAGAAGAACCGTGTCATCTGCAAAACTGGTTACTTCTCCATCAATTTGCATATCGCATAATGGGTTTATGTACAATAGGAATAAGACTGGTCCCAGAACCGTTCCTTGTGGGACGCCACATTCCACTATCAGCTTGCTGCTTGTGTGCCCGTTTACCCTAACAGACTGTGTTCGATCTGTCAAATAGCTCCTAAATAAGTTCCATGGAAGTCCTCTAATACCATAGTTATAAAGTCTGGATAGTAGCATTTTATGCGAAACAGTATCAAAAGCCTTTTTTAAATCTAAAAATACTGCCAAAGGTTTCTCTTCTGTATTAATTTGTTCTGCTATTTGTGAGGTAAGATGTTGGATAGCATCACTTGTGCTGCAGCTGGATCTAAACCCATATTGGTTTGGGGATAGAATTTTATTTTTCTCAAGATAGCTTACAAGCCTTGATTTGATGCATTTCTCAACAATTTTTGCTATTGTGTTTAACAGTGAAATTGGTCGGTAGCAATTTATATCTTTTTTATCTCCAGTCTTGAAAATTGGACAAATAACTGCTTCTTTTAAGCATTGTGGAAAAACACCCTCTTCAAATATTCTATTTACAATTGCTGTTAAGGGTTTAGATAGACTAGCGCCATTCTGTTTGAAAAATTCCGGTCTCAAGGAGTCCGGGCCTGGTGCACTATTTGCTTTAAGATTTTTTATTATTTGCATTATCTCCTCATTGTCCACAGGTGTGAAGAATAAAGAGTGACAAGGTGTCCCATCAATGGCCGTGGAAACATCTCTGAGGTGCTGATTCCTATTTAAAATATCTTGTGCCAGTTTGGGTCCAATGCTCTTGAAGAATTTGTTGAAAGAATTTGCAATGTCCTCATCATTCTCTCCCATTTTCAATTCTCTACCATCAATATTAATTTGCTTGATTTGTGTTCTTGGTCGTTGCACTTCTGTTATTTCTCTTATTGCTTTCCAAGTCTGTTTTGAATCTTTCAAGTCTCCTAGCCTATCTGAATAATACTGTTTTTTTGCTCTTTCTATAACTGCAGTTAGTAAGTTCCTATATCTTCTGTAGTAAGCGCCTAGTTGAACATTGGCTATATTACTTCTGCTCTGCCGATGTAATTTATCTCTCTTTCTTATTGATGTTAAGATCCCATTTGTAATCCATGGCTTGATTCTCCTTCTTTTATGTGGGACTCTGCGAGTGTATTTGCACACCTCTCCATATCTCTCAATTTTTGCCACAAACTCGTTCAATGTGTTTTCAGCATTAACTTGTGAGTAGACGGAGATCCACGATTCCTGCAGCAGCAATGATGAGAGCTTCTCCTGATCAATGGTTTCATATTGGTGATCCCTTCTAGAACAATTTGATTCTTCAACTTCGGTTTTCACTCCCAAAATAGTTATGAAGTGATCTGTAATTGAATTTTGGAATATAATTGGCATCACCTCTTTCCTAAAGTTTACCAGCATGTGATCTAAACATGAAGCTGCACTATTTCCAATACGAGTAGGATGCTTTATACAGTGAACAAATCCATACTCGCTCAGTAAGTTCTCATATTCATCTAGCTGTCTATGTTTGTTTGGTTCCAAAATGTTTATGTTCAAATCACCTACAACCACATGAGAATGCTTGTCTGAGTTGGTTTCTTCAAATATATTTCTCAAGTTGTTCAGAAATTCTGTCAAGTCCGCATACGAAGGTGATCTGTATATGGCAGTAATGACAAATATGTTCCCACCAATTTCAAGGTGTAGGTTCAAACAGTTGGCTTGTTGCATTTGTGGCTCTTCTATCTCAGCATATATTTCGGACTTTACATATACCAATACTCCATCATTTTGTAGCAGATTATTCTCTGTTGAATAGGCGGTATAATTTTCTATGTTTCGTGGGATGACACCACATGAAATCCAGCATTCCGTCAAGACAATGACATCAAAATCTACTTGTAGGTCTTCTAATTGTATTAAAAATTCATCAATATTCTTATTGTAACTTCTGATATTAAAGCTGATTATTTTTAATTTGAATGGATTCAAACTACTTTTAACATGTATGGAGTCTAGAACTAAAAAATCTTCAATATCCACTAAATCTATTTCTTCTATTAGACTATTCATTAAGATAGGACTTTTTCTCTTCTCCTTTTGAGTTATTTCTATTCCACTTTACTAGCTCTTCTTCAGTCCTATTTCTCACTCTCTCGATAGTATCTGTTACCGCATCATTGTATCCTGCTGTTAGATATCTGAAGCTCTCCGTGTGTCTCGAAATCGCTACAATAACGTGTGGTACACTATTGTAAATCTTGTTGTCTCTAGTTTCAAGTCTTACTAGGACAACATCCTTAGATGTGAGCCCCTGCGCTTCATGGATTGTGTTAATTCTCTGTAGCTTATATTTTTTCATAACATCTGCCAGAGTTTTCTTTTCTTTTTGCGTAAATGTGAGAATCAGGGTATCTTCTTTCAGCTGATGAAATTCGCCATTCTTGAAAGTTGGGAGGATGGATTTGACTGTTTTGTTTTTTGTGTGGACTCCTGTATAGAAAGGCTCCAACGCAAAGCACACATCCACTGGACATCGCTTTGTTACTTTGATATATTCTTCAGGTTCACAAAAATCAGAAATTTTATTCCATTTTGTTTCTACAGGAGATCTCTCAATATATGGTATTTGGTTGGAGTCGCCAACTACTATAATTTCATTTGCACGGCTCAATTCCGCTATAAATCCTATATATCCTGCATGCATCATCAGCCCTTCATCTATAAATACTCTATCATACCTCTTATTTGAATGATTTATTATATATGATGCTACTGTTCTATAATCCACATTAAGTTGAATAGGGGTTTCATTATTAGTATGGTAAGTTGAAACTGAATTTCTAATATCTTTTATGCTAGCTCGTGTTTGGCTTAGTACTAAATCTTTTCCTGGTCTATGTCTTCTAATAATATAAGTTGATTTTCCACATCCAGGTACTCCTTCTATCCATCTTATTAGTGGAAATTTAGGCTTATTTATACTAATCTTATTTATCCTATCAATCAACTCGCCATCCAGCATAAGCTCCGTATTTCGAGTGACAAGTATATATTTTTCATGCGTTCTAAACCTATTCTTATTGTCTATAAATTCAACATATTTTCCTCCATCTTCTAGGCTATAGCCCATTCTATAGATTGTTGTTGTTTTGAAGAAAAATTTTCCTACTGTATTATCGAAAATGTTCATGTCCTTCTTCCTCAGCATATCAATTGTTTTGCCTGACACATCTGCACATATGTTCTTTAAAATATCTTTGTAAATTTTTGCATTCTCAGTATCTGCCTTCTCCAGTAGATTACGGAGATCAATCATGTTATTTAGATATCTCTCATACCTTGACACTCCTTCAAAATATCCAGCTGGACATTCTGTGGCATTGGTGTTATTTAGCCCAGGTATTTTCAGATAATCTATATTTCTAATACCTTTGTTATAGAATACAAAGCGTAGGGTTTCATTCTCTAATACACTGCTAAAAATATTTATAGCTGGTATTTCTTGTAGTGCGCTTGTAAAAATATCTACTCCTATGACTAAGGGGTAATTTGTTTCGCTCCACCTGTTTAACATGGCAAGAAGATTATGAAGTCTCTTTTCAGGCTGCTCACTAGTTTCTAGTATGAAAACTGGGATGGATGCTTCTTCAGTGAAAAAAATCTTAATATATTCAATCTCAGTATGCATGAAGTGCTGCCAATCCCCAAGGTCTATTTTAGAATGTTGCAATTGTTTTGAAAGTCCTTTAGATATAGTAACATAACTTCCTTCTATATTTGCAAATGAAATAACTAAATCTACATATTCTCCATAATTATATACTAGATTAATCCTACTCTTAGGAGTGTTAACAGTCGTGTTGAAAGATTTCAGTTTGCATAAAATCTCATATATATTTACATTTTTATTATTCTGCGGTATGATGATTTTTTGTTTTTTGAAGTGACGCAAGGAGTTGATAATAACTTTTTTAATACCCATAATCAGTTTTTTCAACTAACTTCCTCAATGCTTTTTCATACTCTGGACAATTTCTGTCGCTAACTTTATGAGCTGCCTGATGGTTTTTTTGTCTCTTACAATTAGCACATACCTCCTTCTCCTTCGTGTTTGGACATGACTTGACATCGTGTCCGGTCTCCGCACAATGACTGCAGGTGCTATGTTGCTGAGTGCAGTGACGACCAATGTGCCCTAAACCCTGGCACTTGAAGCACCTGGTAACCGACACGTAGTCCTTAACAGTGCACACCGACCAGTCCACAAAAGCTTTTCTCATATTTATAAGCCTGCCTCTAATATCTCCTGCACACTCTACAACCCAGTTGACCTGCTTCCTATCTTTCGGTCCTATTTTGAATATAGGTTTAAATGAATTCTTAAAAAGTTCAAACGTTATGTGATCTTGAAAATTTCTATTATATACTTCTCTGACTAAATCTTCAGGGCTCAACTCTACTGGAACATTATATATTACTAATTTAGGTTTGATTTTTTGTGGCTCACTTACCTCGAAATTAGCATTTTGTAGTACAGTATTGCCAAAAATTTTGTCCTTATCTACACTAGGGTCCAATACCAGAAGCACTCCCCCTCCTCGCACATTGACTGCTTTTTTAATTTTTAATGAATTTTCATTAGAAATGGTCTTTTTAATGATAGTTTTCAATTTTTCACTAGTTAGACGCTCTGATCCTTGTATCTCCTTGGGTTTTATCAGGACCACTTTTTCTTTTGGAACTGGTCTGATTCTTCGGTCACTAATGTTCTCCTGGCTCCAAACTTCACCTGGCTTCTTCTCTTCTTTCTTCTTTGGCAGCTGCACGGTTTCGGCGAATGTTCTCTGCTGGATCGGTGCTGGTGCTTGCAAATTCGAAGATAACTTTTCAATTTTCTCCTCCAGCTTGAAAAGTCTCTCATCGATTTTGGAATTGTCTATGGTAGAATCACTTTTAGTTTCGGCCCTATTTATAAATAGCGCAAGCTTGTTACACAGAGCAACAAACTCATCATAGTCGGCTCGCGCAATTTTTCTCTTATCAAAAGAAACTGTACCCCACTCTTTCAATGCTGCCTCTATTTTTTTAAGTTCATTGAAGTCCTCACTTATTTTATTTGACGAAGTTGTCGCCATATTTTGTCCTTTGCTATTAGAATTTGTTTCACTCTCTTCAAATTCCGATGCTAGAAATTGAGTTAGCTTTTTTGGCGTTCCCATTCCATTACTATTACACTATTTCACGCCTATGTCAATAGCACGTTGACCTAGATATCACTTGCCGATTCAAAACTGATTGATTCACACAAAACTCGCTGACTACACTAAAACTACGACGAACAATAAAAACGATGTTCTCTCTATGACTGCTGTTATATTACGAGGTTGACGTTATATACGAGGTTTTAAAATATTTTGACGATAAATCCGAGGTTTTACCAATGCTTACACTTTAAGTTTGGCGGGACTTAGGCTTGAATGACGTTATATCCGTGTTGACGTTATGGCCAAGGCCGTAATAACCAAGTTGCACTGTATACCTAACTAAAATATTAGGTAATGATTTTCGAAATGATTTAAATATAAATATATTACTTTCAAAATAGGGAAGTGATAGCCGTGAGCCATAGCAAGTATCTGTACAATCAGATTAGATAAGCCTCGGCCCTCTCTTTAAGGGTGACCGATTCGATTGGCCAGCGAAAACGACTTTTTTCTGCTGTAAAATAACTTTCCAGTTTAAAATTGTAGGTCCATCATGTTTCTAATAACATGGCTCAGACGGCGATGAAATCCCGTACGGGTCTCCCCACCAATAAAAGCCTTTACTTTTAGTTCCAAAATAAGTAGAATATTAGCACTAATTCTTTGAATTTTTACTCAATTTCTAGTGGAATTATAATATGCTGACAGTAAACCCCTTTCGTACAAAGAAGAAAACTCACTTTCAAACAACAAGATTCAAATTAAAATTTCAAATTTATTATCACAAAAAAAGATTGAAAAAAGTGAAATAACTTAATTTTTACAAAAAATCATTTCATTACAATCTGTTCTTGCTGTCGCCTCGTGCAATAATTATCATATATTTATGATTCATATGGCAAAACATTTCTTTCCAGCCTAGTAACGTTATATACTAATACCGTCCTGCGAAAAAGGCAGAAATATTTTACCAGTGCGGGTGCAACAAGGAAAGAAACGTATTTCCATTTCATGGGAGCGACAAAGACTGAAAAATTTTTCGGGGGCCGGTGCAGCAAGGACAGAAATATATTTTCGTTTTGTGGGTGTGACAAAGACAGAATATTTTTCGGGTCCTCATGCAACTAGGACAGAAACGTAGTTAATTTCATGGGTGCAACAAAGAGAGATGCGTAGCAGACGTTCGCTATGTCGTTACGCTAGGCGGCCTGTGATTGGTCGGCAGGTCCAGTAGAGGGGAACGGTTTGAATTCAAAATAAAAACCGCATTTACACGGGAGAAGGGATCATTCTTTAACGAACTTCCAACGAGCGCACATCGTGTCGAACAGTTTCCGGTCCCGTAACGTATTTCAACGTATTTTTCAGTGCATCACATGTTTTAGAATTTTGAAATGAAAATGGTGCTTTCAGCTAGTATAGTGATACATAACTTCGTCAGTTCCTACTCTCCGATTGGTGAAATTATCTCGTTAAAACGTAAAAAACTACTTTTACCTGGCGGACATTGTTTATTCGGAACACCAAACCCTGACGACACTACAAATTTAATCAACGATCAACTGAAATTCGATCATCAACGTATGTTAGCCCGATACAACTTCGATATATTCACGAATTCAATTACGGAACATTCTAGAAAAGTTAACCTCAAAAGTAATCAAATTGATATTGTTATGAACTCAGTTGTAACGGAAAATTCTGAAAAAGTTAACCTCAAAAATCACCAAATCGATATTGTTACAAACTCAGTTGTTACAGACGATTCTAAAAGAGTTAACCTCAAAAATCACCAAATCGATATTGTTACAAACTCAGTTGTTACAGACGATTCTAAAAAAGTTAACCTCAAAAATCACCAAATCGATATTGTCACAAACTCACTTACGGACCATTCTAGAAAAGTTAACCTCAAAAGTTGTAACCAAGTTACCGTTAGTAGTAATAATAACGACGGTGAACTAAGTGGTGAAGACTATGTTGTGACTGATGAAGATGTTTTAAGTAGAATTAGTGATGAAGATGGTTCAAAAGTGTGTGATAAAGATGAAGAAAGAAGAGGAAGGAAGAATTGTGGGAGTAATTTCAATGATGTCCTGCATAAAGTTCGCAAGGGAGCTGTGATCAAGAGGCAGTCGCATCTAACAGGTAGGATTTTTGGGAATTTTGTATTATTTTTTAAATTTGAGTGGTTTAGTTGTCAGTTTTTAAGTTCTAAATTTTTAAAAATTTAATATTTTTAAGTTTTTTGATTGAATTTTAGAATTTGTTGAGAATTTTATCGTGTATTTAAAATTTGAGTGGTTTAGTTGTCAGTTTCTAAGATCTAAATAATAGAAAATTTAATATTTATAAGTTTTTGATTGAATTTTAGAATTTGTTGAGAATTTTATCGTATTTTAAAAATTTGACTGGTTTAGTTGTCATCTTCTGTGTTCTAATTATGAAGGGGCAATATATGCAGCCTGCATAAATGATTGATTCATTGCATTACATTATAAATTTAATTGGAATTGACATGGATATCTTGAATATAATGAAGGAGCAGTGTATATCAATCTCCAAACAATTAGATTCTAACTTATTACAGTATTAGAAATACAATTTATACAATTACAACCTACAGTAATTAGTATACAGTTGTAGTAATCGTACCTTAATATAATAAATGAACAGCTACAGTGAATCGAAGTACAGTAGTCAACCAAGTTCTAATTCAATCTACGGAATTGTTAAGTTTACCACTTATACTTTGATGGACTTGAAATATTAATATTGTCATCATCAAATAGGCCTATTTTTAAACATTTACCTTAATGGACCAAAAATATGTCAATTAATAATATCATTATCAAATGGGCCTATTTTTCAAACACTATTAATTATCTATGAATATTTTTTCTATTAAATTTTATTTATTTATTCTGAACACACATGCAGTAATAACAAAAACATAGATGCCAAATACCACTGACTGACTCATCCATCACCGTTTCTCGAAAACTACTCGACCAAAAGTGTCGAAATTTGGTATACATAGTCATTCGACCATGACAAGTGCTAACAACGGGATTTTTAAACTTCCCAAAAATGCGCCCAAAACTGACGTTTTTCTAGCGTTTTATTTTGCCCTTTTCATGACCGATTCGGCCAAAAAGGTTGAGATTTGGGATTATGTTAAGTTTTGGATTAAGGAGCGTAGGTACTGAATAATGTTTTTGAAATTCTCCCAAAAATATATTTTTCCCCTGTTAAACATTTTTCTTAAAAGTTCATTTTCATTAACCTTATTGTTGGTTCTCAAGAACTGTGCGACCGAAAAAATTGAACCTAGTAAAACTGATTTTGTATAAATTTGTAAACTTCCGTGGAACTAATTTTGTATAAATGTGTCCCCGGACTAGCCGGTTGAGGCGAGCGAAGCGAGCCTCCCGACTGGTCTTTAATAAATATAAATTAATAAGAATCAATAAAAAATATCTAATTTTTCTTCACCGTACACCGAAAGTCTTCAGTGCATTTGATTGAGTTAAATTATGAAATCAAAAGTAATTAACATCTAGATTTAAAGCTACTCTTGAGCCCTCTTTGGAAGGGTGACCGAGTAGATTGGCCATCAAAAACTACTCTAAATCTACTGTAAAATCACTTCCCCGTGGTTCGGAACCCACCTAGAACTGAAGTTCCAACTCATCAATCATTATCATCTAATTTATTACTCACACACAGGTCGCAGACCTATGTGGGCTTCATCCTCAAGGAAAAAAGTTAGTTCGAAGTTACTGACAATTGAACAAACTGACAAATTTACTTAAAAAGAATTTATTAATTTCGAATTCCTTTAATTGCTATCAGTTTATACTGAAGACTTCCGCAATGGCGGATATTGACAACAGTATTTAATAGCTGATGGAAATCGATGAATGCTACTGATATTTTTGTACAGTAGCATTCATCGATTTCCATCAGCTATTAAATACTGTTATCAATATCCGCCATTGCGGAAGTCTTCAGTATAAACTGATAGCAATTAAAGGAATTCGAAATTAATAAATTCTGTTGTTTGCTGTATGAAAAAAAGTTGTTTGCTGTATGTAAACATGTGTGAACTCAAAGTTTCTAGGTTACTCTGCTAGTTATTACGATTAACAGTATTATTATTATTATTAATATTATTATTATTGATATTAATATTATTATTAACAGTAATGAAATTTGTCCAATTAACATTTAAAAACTTCTAATGCATCTAATCTTTATAGACTAGCATAACTAAGGGTAAAAGTGTGAGAAACTTTATTGCACCTACTGTGAGAAAATAAAAACCCTTTCCAATTCACCCTAACCTGATAAAATAGTCAATTACGATTTTACATTCAAGGACCTTTAAACCCAGTTTTTACCACGCCCGGGTCCCTTTAAACCCCCTTTTTTCAACTGTGTGTCCTTTTAAGCCCTAACAAAAGGGCCTACTTGTTGCATATGTGGTGCATACTTTGTTTACAGGTTCGAAATTTCGTGTTTTCAATACAGCCCAATTTTGAAACACCCTCGAGGGTTCGGAGAAAACTAATTTACATTTGAATTGGGTGCACCTTTATTGACATGAAGGCGGTGTGTTGGTTACAAGCTACTGCACTGTGCATCCACTGTATAATATGAGCCCCTGGGCATTGAACCCTTCAAAACAGTCGATAGTTGCTTCCAAAAAACCCTCCAACACTCCATAGGAGCCCTAGAAACCTTTTATACTGTAGTTAACAGCTCTGAAGCCTTCAATAATATCGACAGTGGCATTGGTATTTTTTTACGTCTTGAAGACTCCAGTTATAGAGTTATAGAGTACCAGTCACGATAATATCTCCTAGACGATAGATTATAAGCCTCACTTACTACTTGTAATTTGTAAATTGTTAAATCAACTTGATAAATTTGAGAAAATCCCCAATGCACAATTTTTTTGACCTGCGTTTCATTCTTCATATTTTTATTCAAAAGGTACCAGCTATGCAATGATTTTAACAAGCCAAAACTAACATAGTGCCTATAGTGGTGACCTTTGGTCCTTACGTAGGTTGCACTCCTGTATCTTTCCCACGAAACAATCGAATACAAATTTCGATAATCGATATCTTTATCAAACCCAAATCTAAACCTAACAACGTTCCTTTCAATCGAATATCGATTCTCTTGTGTTGAAATCTTTTCTTTAATTATTTCAAATCGTTAAATTGGAAAAAACAGAGAGAAGATACTGAGGCATGAAATATTAAGAGAAGGAGAAGAAACAAGACTCTTTCAAGAGCTGCCAATGTGCATTTTCTGTAAATTCGGATGCATATTGAAACTTGGTTCCTAGATACTTTTATTGGAATTATTCAATTTTGAAACACAAGCAGTTAGTTATATTGCTCTGCGACGGAAATTTACAAAAATTATGACCCCACAAGTGTGGTCGCGCGTTTAGAACGTGATGTTTTCATATTTCTGTGAAACAATTTAAGGCACGTATTAAGCGTTATATTAAGAACAGGGTGCGACAATTGTTTATTTCTTCATGCCTAGCACCATTCTTGAAAATAAACAGAAGTTTTGGGTAGTCCATGGCATTATTACTTCCGAAGGGAATCAATTTTTATTGTAGGGTGTAAGGATGTAGGATGTACAATGACAGAAATTAGAGTGAATTGTGGGACAAAAAAAGATCAAGCCTTCCCGGGGGCAGCAGGAATCAGTCAGTTTGTGATCAGTGTCCAATGGACGTGTCTCTCGTTTTCATAAGAAATAACGTTTTCAGTCAACCTTTTTACGGGTCGCGAAAAAGCATTGAACTTGGACATGAACTATAAATTTGAGTTACCGCGAGTATAAACTGTGAGTAAAAATAATATTTCGCGGAGTAAGAGGTTATTTCATCTACAAAAAACGGTGAAAAGGTGATAACCGTACAATCCTTCTAAATTTGTGCTCAATGAGTTGAAACCATTTCTAAACCCGACAAAATAAAAACCGTATCAACATACTTTGTTGTAAAATATCAAACGTTTAACGATCTATACACGGAAACAGAAAAATTTGTGAATCTTCCGATAAACTGTGAAACATAGAACTTATGTCTACACAAATAGAAAATCACTAAAAACACTTTTTACTTTGTTGAAATTAAACGAACAAAAACAATTGGAATTTTAATGAGATGAAAACATTTAGTGATGACTATCAATTTAATTGAATGTGGGATTTCCACATCGAGAACTTCGGGGGCTTGGAGAAAATAAATATATTCATGCAGGGGATTCCAAGATTCCACAGGGGTGAAAAGTTAGCAGGTCTGGAAGATTAAGTTGAGCAGGAGAAGAAAATTGCTCTCCAGGCTGTTTGAAGATAATATAAATATGTGGTATGTGTATAGTGCTCGATAAAGTGAAATCAGATCCGTCAAATAAAGTGAAATAAGTGAATGAAAAATAAATTTGCTCATTAAATCTATTTCAATATTTTTATTAACACGTTTTCACCCTGTATTGGGGGTATGAGGTGTGACCCTGAGGTAGAGGAGCAGCTTTGTGTTCATGATGTTTTAATATCCATATTGTTTAGCAGTTTTCGAAGTATCTTCTGTATTAGATAAAAAAATCTTCTGGTGCCCAAACTATTAAATTAGTCTGCTCTTTTGCTAAATTTACTATATTTTTTATTATGTAACTGACGGTCGGTCACGTTACAATATGTTTATAGAAATCAAAGAAGTTAAATGGTGCATAAACCTATCAGCACAACTGATAATAATAATTATTTTATGTGAATTTGTCGGGTCCTTGGATACTCCGTTGTATAGGTTTATTCTACCTTAAATTCTCTTGAAAGTGAGCATTATCAGTTAAAGTGAGTTGTATCAGTTTATTCTTATAAGCAAAAGATTCTATTATTTTTTTGGAAATTCATGTTTTTACAAATTTTGAAGAATAGGTTGTGCACAGATTGAAAAACATTTCAAAAATATACCTTCTTACATAAGATTTCTAATATCATCATAGTAAAAACTTATCAGCAGACAACAAATTATAAGTTTTTAGATAGCAACCAAAAATCCCTGCTTCAAAATTAATAGGCTGACCTTGAACTGAACAAATTTTCAATTTTTCAATTAAAACTGATAAATATCCATAATCCCCACTTAAAATTAGTAGCCTTGAACCAAACATAATCAATTAATCCTTTAGTGAGCAATTGAGTTGAAAATAACAAAAACCTACGAACCTAAAGGTCAAGTTTAATGACACTGCAAAGAAAGATATCCATTGTCGCGACATAACCTTGACTGAAACATTTTTTCCCTTTCAAGAGAGGCAATAAAAGAAGGCAAGTAATAAAGTAAATCAATGAATGAGCAGAGATAAGAGATAATTGAGAGGCACACTTCACTCTATTGTTGAAATTGATGAACAGAAATAAAAACCTAGATTATTTTTACGATAATTATGTAGGCTGTGTATACGAGTTGTAATGTTACTGATAGTTTTAGGAGTTTGTTTCGGTTATAAAGTTTTAGTTATATGGTTGAAAGGTTGGTTTGGAACGATCATAAAAAACAACAGGCTACAAAAATGAGTTTTATGTTGGCATAAGTACGGGGTGATTACTAAAAGTATTCCAATTTATTATGGCTTGAGGTGAATTAAATTTTATTCATCAGATACTAAAAAGGCTACATCAATTGTGTTGCTTTCCAAACGTCTCGATTGAATGATGGCTTGGATGCAGGAAGTAGCTCAGAGGGTTGCTAGATAGTATACACACTCACCAGTGCAGCCACACCTGTTTAAAGGTGGAAGAGGACTGTTGAGAATAGAATAGAATGGCTGCCTTTATTTATTAACTGGGAGGGCGAAGTTAGAGCGCAGCCGGCCCTCTCTTCCACTTAACCCTCCCCTACAATTCTAATTAAGATAAACATATTAAGTAGACATAATTTTCAGAATAGAAAAACAAACCAAACAAAAGAACTGAAAAATAGGAGATTGAGAAACGATTAACGAGTAAAAATTAAAAGAAAGAATAAATTAAATTAAAATGGGGCCCCTTTGTATGGGTGACCGATTGAGTTGGTCTCTGCTATTAAATCAATGGTTCGGAACCCACCTAACGCTGTAGGTCCACCATTAGTCTCGCTCTACGCTCTAGCTCTAGGTCAAGCTATCTATAGGGAAGACTTTACATGCACGTGGGCGAGTAGCCTATATCCTAATTCTGTGGTCTGGGGTGATTGAAATATCAATGTCTCTTTTTAAAGAAGGGTCAAAACGACCAGATAGTAAACGTGTCAGCTTTTGTTATATTTTTTCATTTTTTTCTTCTTCTTCTTCTTCTTCTTCTTCTTCTTCTTCTCCTTCTACACCTTCTTCTCCTCCTCCTCCTCATTCTCCTCCTTATCCTCTTCCTTTTCCTACTCCTCCTCATCCTCCTCACCTCCTCCTACTCTTCCTCCTACTCCTCATACTCCACCTACTCCTCCTGATTCTCCTCCAACACCTCCTCATTCTCCTCCTCCTCCTCCTCTTCCACCTCCTCCTTCTCCTCCTCACCTTCTCATACTCCTCCACCTCCTACTTCTCCTCCTCATCATCATCATCCTCCTCTTCCTCCACGTCCTTCTCCTCATCTTCATCATTCTCCTCACTATATTGATCTCATCCTTTCAGCTTCTTCTCCTTGCATCTATCTTTCCTTCCAGCTATTTCTTCATCTCCTCTTGTATTCTTCCTCCTTCTTCTCCTTCTCCTCATCATCCTCCTCTTCTTACTCCTACTTTTTCTTCTTCTCCTTCTTCTTTTTCGTCTTCTTCTCTTTCATCTTCTTGTGATCAAGTGGAATAAAACGTTCTATTCTACTTCTCCTCCTCCTCCACCTCCTCCTCCTTCTCCTCCTACTCCTACTCCTCCTCCACCCTATTCCTATCTTCCTTATTATTCAACTTTAAACGATCCCCAACCATAATTCGACCACTTCCTTTTTATGATATTATCAAACAAAGGCTAGTAGCTCATCATCATCTGTATCAAACTACTTTTTCGGTACTCAGTTCTGTTTTATTCAAGCGTTACGTTAATTGGTGTCAAAGGTCACACAGCTAGTGCTAGCTGTTAGACCCCTCTTTCAACTGCTCACAATATCTACACATCCTCTTTCTGAACCACAAAAATTATAATATCCAACTCCGAAATAAAGGGACAGCTGCTATGGCAATCAAGAATTATAATTATTTTCTTAATTTTTTCACTTTTTCATAACAGTGTTTGTTTTTATCAAGACTATCATAATTATTCTAAAATGAATGTTCCAGCTATTATTTTTTGTATAGTAACATGATTTTTTGTTGTTATTCCCTTATAAAAACTATTTTTTAAATTGACTATATGAAAAACTTTTTAAATTTTTTTATTGCTGATGATGCCCGCATGAGTCCGAGACTTGTGCTTGGGTAATGTGGTGAATGATAACACATAGATGCCAAACAGAGGAGCGGGATTCGAACCCACGACCGCTGAATGACAGCAAGCTGAAGTTGCGACGCCTCAACCAACTGCGATGCAGCCCGCCAAACTTTCATAAAGTAATCTTTGAAAAATTATACAACTGCTAATATTTCGGTCCATTAGAACTGAATGTATAAATGAATAGCCCATTCTTATTTATTGCGAATCTCTCTATATTTTTCTACAGCAATTCATCCACAATTCAATGCAAATTGAACTCAAATCCGAACGCATTTCCGACTCCAACATTCTACAAATAATATTAAAACAATATTCCTCAGCTGTTGCATCATTCTTTTTTCCCTCCAGCAGCCTTCACCAATGGTTGCAATCCTCAGGTAAGCTCTGATTGGCCGGCTCCTCCTCGCCAAGGACGTCTCGACCAATGGCGTGCCAGCAGCAAAGATTGGCGGCAAATTTCGAGACAGTCTGACTTTCCTTGAGCAAAACAAGCCGGCTCCGGGCAACTAAGTTGTTTACTATAGTCTGAAGGCCATGTCGTATACAATGCTACAACTCTGTGTTTGCTTTTGTCTTTTTCTTCTTTCTTTTGCTTACTGCTAGTTGTCCAGCTTTGTATTTTGGACAAGGTTCTGTTTGCCTAACCCATGATATTTTCAGTTATTTCTCAAGACATTAAACGTCACGTTTTCAGTACCAATAGATATTCTTGACTCTTACTATATCTCTAATCTTATTGAAATCTATTTCCACAAATAAGGAAATATATTATTTTTATCTACGACCATGTCATAATGTATACATTACAGTTTCACAATTGATGCCAAAACAGCTGTCTTTTCGAAATGCTTTTTGAAACCCGTTGTATAAAGAGCTCATTATAGTACAGGTTCTACATTATAAAACGGGTTCTGGACCAATCAGAAGCATTTTTGATGGAATCAATATCGTAATTCAATATTGTTAAACTATCAGCTGATTTGATCAAACTGCTAACCTAAGCTGTTAACCTAACAATCTACTATAACTTCTCGTATTTGAGATGGAGAGTTTAGGTATCTCTGACAGTCACAGGTAAAATGAAATTGTTTTAATTAAATGTATACTAGTGGTCGTAGATAAAATAGTGTATGCAACGATTTTATTTGGCCATTAAAGCACTCGTAAGATATTTATAACACTCGCATTCGCTCGTGTTATAACTTACATCTAACTCGTGCTTTAATAAGGGTCAAAATAAAATCGTTGCATAAACTACTATTATATTTTTGTTCACTAATAGTTCTGTGAACAGTACACCTCGCGCCCAAAAATAAGGGTGCTTGGACAGAGGAACATACACCATCTACTCAATGATCATCATCATCACAAAATTAAACATATAACCCCTGATTCACTTCGCGTAGTCTATTTCATTTATGTTTGTCACAAAAAATATGTTTTTTCTATTTGCGAGACAACTGGTTGCTCAAATTATATGTAAGATGTCTGATGAATGAGTTTATAAAACAATATTAGAATTAAATTTGTATTCATTTGGTAGGATATACTTAATAAAAAAATTATAAATGATTTGTTTCTCTCAAACAAATATGTTATTTTCATTCTAATCAAATCAAAATTTATTAATCAATAACATAATAATTACAAAAATAATAATTACCCTTTTAGTTAAACTTAATAAATACAGAATATGTTCAATAATTCACCTTTAGAAACCCCACTGTAAAAAATCTATGTGTTGGGGTACATGAGTCTGCTAATATTATCTTTTTTTAAAATGCTATATAATACCCAGTTAAAGGTAACTATGAATAAGGCTGAATCAGATAAATATGGGAGCCGAGGTCTATCTATCAACCTTATTTTAAAAGCCTTAACTTTTTTCCTAAAGAGCCTTACTTTTTTCCTAAAGAGCCTTACATTTTTCCTATTAAATACCCTTTAAATACAAGCAAATTTCGAAAATCCTTACACATAAATCGCTGGGCATTCCTTAAAGGAAGATCCATGCCAAATTTCATTGAATTTGGTCCGTAAACGCGTTACAAACAGACAAATGCAAATGCAAAACGGTCAACTTGAAAAAGAGACCTCTCTTCATTCGGTCAGTTATTCTGTATATGATTGCCTGTGTTAGAACTACTGAATACCAGATCATTTCCTAACAACCTGTCTTTAATCAAATATTGTGGAAATTACACGAGCTTTAGAATAAAAATACCAATTGTATTTTACTTTTACATCACCTTTGTATTTTTTGAAACCTTCGCTCTCCTCTTTCAGTCTCCTTCGTCTCTTAACTGTTTTCCTCCTCCTCCTCCACCTACTCCTACTCCTCCTCCTCCTCCTTCTTCTCCTCCTCCTCCTCTTCCTCCTCCTCTCCCTCCTCCTCTCACTCCTCCTCTTCCTCCTCCTCCTCCGCTTCCTTTTTCCACTTCTCCTTATCCTCCTCCTAATAATCCTCTATCTCCTTTTTTTCTTTCTCCTCCTCTTCCTCTTCCTGCTCCTCTTCCTCTTCCTGCTCCTCCTTATCCTCCTCCTCATCATCCTCTATCTCCTTTTTTCTTTCTCCTCCTCTTCCTCCTCCTCCTCTTCCTGCTCCTCCTTATTCTCCTCCTCATCATCTCTATCTCCTTTTTTTTCCTTCTTCTCCTGCTTCTCCTCCTCCTTCTCTTCCAGCTCCTCCTTATCCTCCTCCTCCTCCTCCTCCTCTTCTCCTCCTCCTCCTCTTCCTGCTCCTCCTTATCCTCCTCCTCATCATCCTCTATCTCCTCCTTTTCTTCCTCCTCCCCCTCCCCCTTTGCCTCCTCCTCCTCATACACCACCTCCTCCTTTTCCTCCTCCTCATACACCACCTCCTCCTTTTCCTCCTCCTCTTCCTACACCACCTTCTTCTGAAACACTGCTCCTCAACCTTGATTATTAAATATTCAAATCCAGTACTGCGTAGTAGGCCTACTACAGAACCATCAAGCACTCCCGCCATTTTATCAAAAGTTGCTATTCTTCAGTCACCACCAAAAAAAAAAGAAAAAATAAAGCCGAACTTGGCGGGCGCCTTGTTTTCGCGAATTGGGACACAACAGGACTCTGCGAGAAATCTAAAAATAGCCTCCGCCTGTCCACTACTCACGCCCGCGCGCCCACAAGCACGCGCCAAAAAGTATCCTGTTGAATCATGCTCGTCGAGTTGCTGTTATTGGCGGCTGCTTGTTGACCAAGTTTCTGTCTTTTTTCTCTGCTGTTTTTAGTTTCTCCTTCTTCCTCTATTTTTCTTCGTTTCTTCTTTTACTCCTACGTCTTCTTTTCCTTCTATCCTATAGTCCTCATTGCGGTTTATCTACCTTTCAAGTTCACAATCATCATTTATTTTTTGACTTTCCATTTTTTCCTGTTTACTTCTCACCTTCTTCTTCTCCTTCTTCTTCATCTCCTTCTTCTTCATCTCCTTCTCCTACTTCTTCTCCTTCTCCTTATTCTCCTTCCCCGTTCCATTCTCCTTTTTCACCTTCTCCTTCTCTTTCTCCTCCTTAACCCATCCTTCTCCTCTTTCTCCTCCTTACCCCATCCTTCTCCTCTTTCTCCTACTTTGCTACTCTTCCTCCTCCTTTACTCATCCCCTTTTTTCCCGTTCTTCGCACTTCTTCTTCTCATCCTTCCAGCTTCTACTTCTTCTCCATTCCTCTTGCTTCTTTGTTTTTTCTTCTTATTTTTTCTATTCCTCCTTGACCAACCCTCTTCCACCTCCTCCCCCACCCCCTCTCTACTCCTCTTCACCATCACAACTCCTCTTTCTCATCCACCACCTCCTTATTTTTCTTCTTCTCCTCATCCACCTACTCCTTCACCTCCTACTACTCCTCTTCCTCCTACTTTTACTCCTCTTTTTCCTCCTCTTTTCCACCTTCTCCTCTTCTTCTTTCTCCTCACTTCATCTTCATTTCTTTCTTCTCCTTCTTCTCACTTCATTTTCTTCTCTTCCTTCTACTCCTCCTTCTCTTCTCTTCGTCTTCCTCACTCTCTTCTCCTCCTTATCCAACTCTCCCCTTCTTTCCTACACTTCCTCTTTTCTTCCATCACCACCTCTCCCTCTTCCTTATTCTCTGCCTTCTCCTTTTCTTCTGCCTCCACCTTTTCCTCCTTCTCCTTCTTCTCTTTCTCCTCCTCCTCCTTCATCTCCTCCTCCTCCTCCTTCATCTCCTCCTCCTCCTCCTTCTTCTTCTCCTCCTCCTCTTCCTTCATCTCCTCCTCCTCCTTCATCTCCTTCTCCTCCTTCATCTCTTCCTCCTCCTTCATCTCTTCCTCCTCCTTCATCTCCTCCTTCTTCTCCACCTCCTTTTTCTTCTTTTTTCCCTCCTTTTCCTCCTCTTCCTCATCTACCTCCATCCCTTCTTACTCCTCTTTCTCCTCACTTCTTGTTCTTTTTCTCCTTCCAGCGTCTTCGTTTCTTCGTTTTTTCCCCCTTCTTTATGTGGCTACTACCATTTCAGGCTCGCACTACCTGACGATCAATAGCACGCGCCAATTCTTGTCTGATTGACTGCACTACTAAAAAAGGCGCGAAACTTTTTTCAAAAACAACGGCGAAGACAAAAATAAGAAGTAGGAAAAAGCCCTGAGCAGGATAACAATAAAGTTCGATTGGGCGCGAAATTATCTTGGCTTCTGTTTTGCAAACTGTGGTGCAATCAAGGATAGAATTTTTTTTCTCTTTTGCTTCCAAGAATTAATTCGGAGACCTTCCAGTAGCAAATACTGCGTCATGGTTTTACCCAATGTAAAACTTGGCAGGAAAATATCCTGGGCTTTCTTTGTAGTGGCGAAGTTGATATTGTGGAAGGTATCCATAATAAATAATAAGACGAAATTGTCACAACCACATTTATTAAAACTTTGAGAAACTAGTTTCGGCTGTTATACCATTATCAACCTCAATCAAACTAAAACTAAAGTACAGAGAAGCTTAGTATAATTATACTGAACATGGAATGATACTATTGGCTTAGCGAGAAAGAGGCTGACCTTTATTGAAGAAGGTTGTGATTGGCTGACAAGTCACGCCCCCTGGTGGGAGGAGTAACAAGCAAAAATACAAGTCAAACCAATAACTAAAAACTGAACATCTAGAAAGCAACAAAGAAGAAAAATACGTAATAAGGCTAGAATTAAGTTAAATTAATACTAAAAAAAATTATTATTTTTTATTTATTTTTTTAGTTTTAATTTGATTAAATTCTAGCCTTATTACGTATTTTTCTTCTTTTTTTCATTCCATGTTCAGTATATATTAAGCTTCTCTGTACTTTAGTTTTAGTTTGACTGAGATTGATAATGGTATAACAATCGAAACTAGTTTTATAAAATGTTTTAATAAATGTAGTTGTGACAATTTCGTCTTATTATTCAGTACATCCTGAGGTTTTCTGTGTCCCGTATACTGTAACATACGGATGGCATACTCATGACTAACCCTAATTCAATTTGATATCTCAATTAGAAAGTCGATTAAAATGTTCAATTTAAATTGAAATATCTTATATCAATGTTTATGTGTATTAATAAAATAGAAATAATTCTCAACAAAATGTCATATTATTTTTAATTTGATAGACCACCTCAATTTACTTAGTAACAGTTCTATTCAGTAGGCTATGAGTCCCAATTCATAGATTTTTGTTAGTCAAAAAAAAGAAGAAAACAATATTCTCAACAATCTATTGCGTAACTGTTTTCAAGCATTCCTATCTCCATCTTTGCCTACACAGTTTTTGAATGCCGAAAGAACAGATATACTTTGCATATATATTGCAGATGGTAAATGCCGAATATATCAAGCGTATATATAGTTATACTATGTGTATAAAGACGGCCTAGAGCCGGCTATATCTCGTGTGTATATAGATATATATATATATGAAACTACGCCAAAAAGCCTTAACAGCTATTTGTCCCAGTTAGCATCCACTTAGCAAGTGAGCTGCGTTGTTTCAAGGTCACCCACTGAGCTACTGTACTTTGCTTCCCGCCAAATTCCACCAGACAACATAACCTATAAATCAACAAGTCTGGCAAAAATTGGTTGACGTTATCGCGAAAATAGTTTGCGAAATCCAACAAAATTCTATTATTTTTATCAATCAAGCACTTGGAGAGCATTTTTTGTGAATATTTTAATAAGTTTTCCCAGAATTACCTACGAAATCTGACAAATTCCCATTTTTTATGAAACACTAAACTTGGAGAGCATTTTTGTTATTTTTAATAAAACTCCCAGAATTATGTGCAGAATCCAACAAAATTGCGTTTTTTTATTATTCAAGCACTTGGAGAGCATATTAAGTAAATAATTTGACAAATTACAAGATTAACGGCCGGTTGCACGAAAGCCAATTAAATAAGGAGTTTAATGTCAGTTAACTAACTGCCGTAAGTTTAATAGCTTTATTTCTGTTGCACGAATATCCATTAGTTATTTTTAATTAACCGAACGGGCACAATCTGGCAACACTGTAATTTGATCAACAGCTGATTCTGAAGTTGAGAAAAAATATGAATTAGAATCATTTCATTATGAATTATTTGAATCATCATTCAACTATCTCAATATTATTATATTCTTAATAGATTTTATTCATTTTGAAAGTTTTTTACACCTAATTCCCGTGTTCTGGTACAATAAACATAACCTATAAAATGTGACTTAACGGGAGATCGTGAAATTTAATTCTCAGTGAACGGGCGGTTAAGTATCTCTTACACCGGTTAGCCTAATCGGCGTTATCGCTTGTAATTGTGCTTTGTGCAACTTAATTTTCTCCATTCTACGGGGATTAAATTTAATTGGCTTTTGTGCAACCTCAATTCAAAAGACATTGAAGAAACGTTCATGACACTATATTCTAGGAAAATTATTATTTTTAAAGGGATCAAGAAAATAAGCCACATAAATTTGTGTGCATAAAAGTTTGTTTTACGAAATTTGTCTTCAATTCCAGGGGGGGGGGGACGATCCCCCTGTGCCCCTTTCTTTTATAGGCTCCTAATAATAGTAATAATACTTTCATAAGAATAGCTAGTTACAAGTTGAACTAAACCCCAAATAAGGTTTATCCAATCCATTAAAATTTACTCCTGTCATTAGTCAAATTCTTGAAATTAAAAAGCAATTTTTAAATATTTTTCTTAAATTTGCAAATGACAAACGTTTAACTACATTTACAAACAACAAAAATTACTAATTCGACGTAAATATTTGTATAACTTTTACAAATTTTACTGAATATAGCTTGTAACTGAATGTACAAATAACGAAAAATCACCAATTCAGAGAATTTTTTTATGAAGCCCTCATAGGTCTGAGACCTGTGCGTGGGTAATGAATTGGATGATGGTGATTGATGAGTTGGACCTACAGTTTTAGGTGGGTTCCGAACCACCCGCAAGTGATTTCACAGCAGAGAACAGTGTCTTGTTTGCTGGCCAATCCAATCGGTCACCCATACAAAGAGCGCCAAGGAGTTTCGTAGCTTATCTCTGAACAGATACCTGCTACGGCACTCGGCTATCACTTCCCCTAGTGAAATAAAAAAAAATAAAAAAAAAAAAAATAATAATACAAAAAATCGCGTTCCTTGTGGTGGCCTTCAGTTTAAAAAATCATAAAACAATCGCCCAACATTTAATTTTGAAATCTGTAATTTTTTCGTAGATACTGTATATGAATGAAAAATTTCATTGGTCACGTGGTTGTACTTGTTCCCGCCAAAACCGTTGTTGTAAGAAGCACGAGGAAGCCAGCGATTTGAAATTAGCTGAAGAAGAAGAAGAAGAGAGGTCAGAAAGTGTGTTAAGTCTTTAGAAAAAATACAAAAATCTTTCAACTCAACTCTGTTAGAAGGTCACACTACTTAAGAGACTCACACACACTGTCTCCTACTTTGTATTCTAGTTTTTCTTCTTCTTCTTCTTCTTCTTCCTCTTTTTCTTCTTCCTCTTCCTCTTCTTCTTCTTCTTCTTCTTCTTCTATTTTTATTTTATTTGAAGGTCCGCTGAAGGACACCCGACTGGCAAAGCTATTAAGCGGCAAGCAAACTGTCTGTCAGTAAAACGCTTATGGCTTATGAACAACTTTACCATGTGTGAGCTTACATAAGATGCTTTCACGTTCATAATACTTCATAAATTCATGATTATTAATTTCTAATAAGCTGAGATCGTTTTCATTTTATGAGTTTCATGAATAATATACGTATTTATTCATTTATTTTACCAAGCAAACACAACCATAATATTGAGATCTGCTTCTTAATTTTTTTTTTTTTTTTTTTTTTTTTTTAGGATGAAGCCCACATAGGTCTAAGACCTGTGCGTGGGTAATGAGTTGGATGATGGTGATTTATGAGTTGGACCTACAGTTTTAGGTGGGTTCCGAACCACCGGGAAGTGATTTTCAGCAGAGAACAGTGTCTTTTTTGCTGGCCAATCTAATCGGTCACCGTTACAAACAGGACCTACGAGAACGCAGCTTATCTATCTGATTGAACAGATACCTGCTACGGCTCGCGGCTACCACTTCCCAAAATTCTTCTTAAATATTTCGATATTTTCAAGTCTCTTTAAAAACTGCGGTAGCTTGTTGTAGAGTTTCCTACCAATATAACTAGGTTTTTGTTTGAATAAGCTACTATTGTGACTCACCAAGTGATAATCTTCTTGGCTTCTTGTATTATAATCATGTACGTCAAGATTTTGGTTAATATCATTCGTGTTTACATATAAAGTAGCTTCATACACATATAAGCAGGGTACAGTTAAAAGACCAAGTCTTTTGAACAACGGCCTACATGAATCCAATCTATTTACTTTTATTGAATAAATAGCTTTTGAAAGAATTTACAGAACGACTGACAAACCGGGCATGAGACTTTATCAAGTCTCTATCAAATTGTACTCTTCATAGAAAAAAATATTTTACAAGTACATTAAATATAATTGATTTCTTGACCGAACGAAGAGAGGTCTCTGTTTTAAGTCGACCGTTTTACATTTGTCTGTATGTAACATATTTACGGCTAAACTCATGGACGAA
Organism: Conomelus anceps; assembly: GCA_948455865.1. Taxonomy (NCBI): domain Eukaryota; kingdom Metazoa; phylum Arthropoda; class Insecta; order Hemiptera; family Delphacidae; genus Conomelus; species Conomelus anceps. The sequence continues at coordinate 11,571,238 of OX418227.1, read as the reverse complement.
ATTCAATGAAATTTTTCATTGATCTTCCTTTAAGGAATGCAAAGCGATGTATTTGTAAGGATTTTTTTATTCGTTTGATTTTAAAGCATATTTAAAAGAAGAAAAAATTAAGGTTCTTTGATCTTCTTCTGTAGGGAACATATGATTTTAAAAATAAGTTTCTCCATCATGTGCAATTGAAATCAGATTACATTATTTTGTAGATTATTTGAAGAGGATAAATTGAATGGTATCTGTTCAATCAGAGAGATAAGCTGCGTTCTCCTAGGTCCTGTTCGTAACCGTGACCGATTAGATTGGCCAGCAAAAAAGACACTGTTCTCTGCTGTAAAATAACTTCCCGGTGGTTCGGAACCCACCTAAAACTGTAGGTCCAACTCATCAATCACCATCATCCATTTCATTACCCACGCACAGGTCTCAGACTCAGACCTATGTGGGCTTCATCCTCCGAAAAAACAAAAAAAAAATAAAATTTTAAATATCTAAATAGGCTATATAAGAGAAAAGATAATTTCTAATATTACAATCAATGGCGGGCCTTGAGATTTACTTTTAAGAAAAAACAAGGGTAGATTCTTTTATTTGGAGTACAGTGTATGCTTGAAATAACTTTATTGTGACAATAATTCTCTTGAGCCGAGTATTAACGTACTTTTTAGCACTTCTATTATGATGTAGTGATGTGATATTTAAAAGGGTGACAACCCTTCATTTTGAGGTGAAGTATTAATAAGAGATCCTTACAGGTTTGAGTATGTCCTTCAGACTATTCTATTGTATAAATTTCATGGGCACAATTCAAAAACGTTCTCACTTCTTTAATCAGCTGGAATTATTTTAAGATTAGCCAAGCGAAGGCAGCTTGAGACCAAGTTCGTTTTCTGTCAATCATTCTATGTTTAGTGACGTAATATGCGGGTTGAATTATGCTCTTCCTATTAGTTAACAATGCATAGTAAGAATGCTGTTACATGGGAGAGATCAAACGAACCGTTTTTGGATTCGGGAATGATGAGATATCATCTCAATAATTCGTTTATACTTCGTTTTCTTGTTCATCATCTTATTCATCTTCTTCTCCTTCTACTTCTCCCTCTCAATCTCCTTCTCCTTCTCCTTCTCCTCCTCCTCCTCCTCCTCCTACACCTTCTTCTCCTCCTCCTCCTCCTACACCTTCTTCTCCTACACCTTCTTCTCCTACACCTTCTTCTCCTCCTCCTTCTCCTCATTCTCCTCCTTCTCCTCCTCCTCCTGCTCCTTCTTCTCCTCCTTATCCTCCACCTCATCCTTATTCCTCTCCTTCTTATTTTTCTTCTCCTCCACCCCTTCCTCCTCTATCTTCTCCCACTGCTCCACTTTTTCCTCTCATTTTCCTCGCTCTCATTCGCCTCATCCTCCTCCTCCACCTCTCCCACACGTTTATCCTCTATCTCATTCTTATCCTCCTCTTCATCATCCACCATACCCTCCTCCTCCACTTTATCCTCTTCCTCCATATCCTCTTCTCCTTTTCCTTTTCATTTTCCTTCACCTTCTCCTTCTCCTTCACCTTCTCCACCTCATCCTTATCGTCCTACTCCGGCTCCTTCTTCTCCTTCTCATCCTTATCCTCCTCCTTTTTTTTCTTCTCCTCCACCTCCTCTTCCACCCCATCTTCCTTCTCCTACTGCTCCTCCTTTCCCTCCACTTTTTCCTCTCCTATTCCTCCTACTCATTCTCCTCATCCTCCTCCTTCATCACTGCCACTTTGTTATCCTCCATCTCATTCTTATCCTCCTCCTCCTCCTCCTTCTCATTCACCTTATCCTCTTCCTCCACATCCTCTTCTCCTTATCCTTCTACTCATTCTCCTCCTCCTCCTCTTCTTTCTCCTACTCATTCTGCTACTCCTTCTCCTTATTCCAGGCCCGTTTTTAACCCTTGTAGCGCCCCAGGGAAAATTAATGAAATGAGAATTTTTCTCATTTCTCATCTTCTTTCTCACTTTTCTCTCTATCTCGTTTTCTTCGGCATCATCTTTTCTGTCCTTCACAATACTAACATTTCTTGAGTATTTCAAGCACAGTGTGTGTGACATTAAGAACATATACGGGGTAACTTTCTATTGATAGGGGATTGTAGTTTGTAGACAAGGAGGGTCAGGTTAGGCCTAATGGGAATTAAATGAACTGATTGAAATGCTGGTTGTGGAGAGGATGCTCCCCGCGTGGTTCCTTCATTCAGTGACAAATTGTCGTGTAAAGTGTGAAATGAGGGACCCCTGATTTATTTATGCCATGTAAGGCGACGTAAATAGGAATAGAATTAGAAAGAAGACGATAATAGATGATCTCAAATATGAATGTGAAAAGAAACGATTTCTCAAAATTCTTATATCATAGGTCTCTACTGGTATTTTCATCAATGTTATTAGTTTTAATTTTCTATTTTCACTAGATCTTCAACATAATCTGTTTTATTGATTTTATTTGTCATTTCCATCAATTTTATTACATGTTGACTTCTAATTTAACTTTCTAAAACTTTAAAAGCTATTTCATTATTAAATTCTTAATTCTATTTAATTCTTTAATAGTTTTATTTAATTAGTTCTATCTAATTTCCCCATTTCTATGTGTTCTTATTTTTCAACATTATTATTATTATTATTATTATTATTATTATTATTATTGTTACTATTACTATTATTATTATTATTATTATTATTATTATTATTATTATTATAACCAAAAAGCTAAATGTAAACATTTTAGATCCAGAAAACAGAATAATCAGTCACAACTATAGATGCTTCTCCTTGAAAAATCCATGCAGCTGTATAAAAATAAAACACTCAGACACAATAAAATATTTGGGGCTACAATTCGATTCAAATATGAAATGGTACACACACTCACAAACACTCACCAAAAAGCTAAGATATCTAGCACATAGATGTTATCAAATGAGAGAACTACTACCTCAAAAAACGAAGCGTACAGTGTATTGTAGTCTGATTGAATCCCAAATAAGGTATGGAATAACTGTCTATGGCAGCGCACCAAATTACATTTTAAACCCAATAATAAACGTGATAGACAGAATCAAACGTATTTTCTTCCAAGGCACAGATATTCACACATAAAATATACTCAACTTCAAAAATCTATACAAATACATAATATTAATCAGATACTACTTTGAAAGCCGATACCGTAATACAAACGAAAACAGATACAACACAAGACACACACATTATAGAATACCAGATTATTATACAGAAATAGGGAAAGCAGTACCAGAATACTTTGTACCACAAATCCTGAACAGTATCCCTAACCATCTTAAAAACCTACAAACATATTCCGCAGTAAAACATGAAATCAAAACTTATTATATTACTGAGCAAGGATAACATATTCATCACAGAGGAATAGGATATTGATTATTCATCACATAAAATCCATAATAAAAACCTGATTAAATTTAAAACTTAGCAAATCACCCCAATACAAGCTAAACTTAGCTTCTGGGGTTGCCACCACTAGAATTATTATCATAATAACTATTTATATATTGAATTTTGTTAAATTGTTGTATATTATTTATTAATTGCATGTACTGTTATTTACATTCAATAAAGCTAAAAAAAAATTATTATTATTATTAATTTATTCCCAGTTATTCAACAGAATTCAAGAATAATTTCTTCCCACACCTCATGTGTTTTAACCATTATTTGAATGCTTCAATATTCTCTTATATTTTTCATATCCCTTGTTTATCTTTATTACAGAATTCATCTGAATTTGTTTATAATTTATTTGTTTTTGTTTACAGATTTCTGGAAATCGAAAAGAAGAACCTGGGAGTCGTCTACTTCAAAAGGAAAATTAGGGACAGAGCCGTCTTCAGCATGGAAATCCTACTGTATGAAATCCATTCAATAGCTATACTGATATAGAATTATTCAATATTGAAAATTAGGCCTAAAATATTGGACTATGTTTAATCATAAGTGTATAATATCATCATTCATTGAATCAACTATTAGCTTTAGGGCGTTATATTTCGATATAATATTTACTATATATATTATGTATATTTGATATATATAATATATACACTATATTTCTATATATAGTACGAACTATTTCGTAATATCCTCTAGTCTACAAGTGTGTGTAACATCAAAATTTTCGAACCATTTTTTCAGTTAAATTCATTTTTGACTCTCTTTATGAATCAGAGAGTTTGATTAGGCAAAATTACTTTTTAACAATAACACTCATATTTTAACCTGAACACTCTATGCATCTGTCTGATCTGAATGCAAGACACTGTAGAGCAATCTGTGACGTAGAGTGGTCATACTGACGTTAACGTTAGCGTAGGTTTTCTAAAACCCCGGACATGAATAGAGATTGAGCAAAATCACGTTAACGATTATGTTAACATGAACACTCTATGCCCCTGCCTGCTATGAATGCAAGGTACTTTAGAGCAAGCTGTGACGCAGAGTGGTATTATTAACGTTATCGTTAGCTTAGGGTTCTTGTAACTACATAGCTTTACTTATTTTTCGCAATTCATTGACGAATGACGGTTTAAAACGTTTTACAATGATTTTTGAGAAGTTTTTCAATCAGTTAAACAAAAGTTTTTATAAAACTACGTCATTTTTTTAAAAATCCAGTTATTTGTATCACTACTTCTGCAATACTTTAAATTCTAGGCTAATTATTTTTTTGTTCCAATCATCAGTTAGTTGTCAGTTTTTGTCTCAATTTAAAATTACAATTTCACCAAAATTTAAATTCTATGTTTATTAATTGTTTTTTTTTTTAATTTTCAGTTAGTAATTTTTTCCCCAATTAATTTAAAATTACAATGTCACCAATTCATGACAATTTCTCCAATTAAGTTATATTAATTTTTTAATAGTTTAGGTGTTAGATCTCATAGTCTTTTAGAAATTAACTTGTATATCTTAGCATTATTTATATTGTTTCCAATGTATTTGAGACTAGTACCAGTGTTAATTTTTTAATCCTTTTTTATTTCATATTTTAATTTAATTAGAATTTTTCATTCAAAATTTTAATTCTATTATTTGACTTTTTTATTTAATATTATCTATTCCATCGTTTTTTAGAACTTCATTCATGTTCACAATTCAAAACCCCTACCAGAACCTGTATTTAATATTGTATTTCAGTTCTTTTTGTCCTTTTTCTATTTCATAGTTTTAAAAAGCTTGATTTGTTTCCGATAACTCGATTATTCCAATTGTTCACGTTTTATTTCGAGAATTCAATTATTTTGAATAGTTGTTCACGTTAAAAATATTATATTTTGCTGTATTTAAAACCTTGTAAAGCATCCAATTAAGTAGTGTTATTGCAATGATAACTACTACAATATTACTATTACAACCAGGAGAACTGATAGCCGTGAGCCGTAGCAGGTATCTGTTCAACCAGATTAGATAAACAACGCTCTCCTAGGCCCTCTCTGTAAGGGTGATCGATTGGATTGGCCAGCAAAAAAGACTCTGTTCTTCTGTAAAACCACTTCCCGGTGGTTCGGTACCCACCTAAAATTGTAGGTGCACCATGTTTCCAATAACATGGCTCAAGCGGCGAGGTGGAACTACCCGTGAGGGTCTCCCCACCAATAAAAGCCATACGTATTTACTTTTTTACAATTACAACCATATTTCTACAATTAAGAAGTACATGCTGCTTGTTAAAAAAATATTCACAATTTAATTCAATTTCTGAATGGGTTCTAAATAATTAAACAATACGCATTTACTTTTTTACAATTACAATCATATTTCTACAATTAAGAAGTGCATGCTGCTTTTGAAAAATTATCCACAATTTAATTTAATTTCTAACGGGTTTCTGAATAATATTTAACATTTAATAACAATGTAGTTTGAATGATTGATATCTTAGTTGATAGTATTTATTACTATTATTTCATCAATTACATTATTTCAGCTCATTAAAAATAGGTCTATATCATTTTTAATTTTTTCAAATTACAAATTTAATTTTATTAAAAAAATAAAATTTACAAATTACTTTCATCAATTACATTATTTCAGCTTATTAAATATAGTACTATAAGTTATATTTTTTCAAACTACAAACTTTATTTTTATCAAAAAATAAAATTCAGAAATTGCTGCACGCTACTGTCTAAATTAATTGTACAGTTTCAAAATTATAGCAAACACCAAAACATTTGAATAATTTATCTATAAATATAGTGATCTAGTTTTTTAGTGCTAAACTATTTTGCCTCAAATGGAAGGAACCAATTAAACGCACAAGAAAGATTAAAATCATAACATATTTCGTGAGAAAGATTGAAATCATAACATATTTCGTGAGAGAGATTGAAATCATAACAAACTACGTTAGAACTGTCTGTCAGATGATTAGATAATTCTATATTAGAAACAGATTCCACTTATCATGTTGCCAGTTGTCAATCATTCATTTAATTTTTTTTAACTCAAGACTTTTCAAATTTTAGGACGTATAACACAAAATTCTCAAGACTATGTTTTATATATGTTGAGATCTACCACACTTAAAATCAAACGCCTCAAAAAAAATGTCAAGGTTATTATTTATTACATACAGAATCTACTTTCAATCCTCTGAGCTACTTTTGAATTATTTGAGACGATTTCAAAGCCAATCCTAGAGTTTGAAGAATTGAATTTCATTCTATATTAATTGATTGATAGAGTCTATAAGAGCCACTTTTATTAATGAGGTTTACCAGCAAAGATCTCCAGTTGTAAATTAATTTGAAATGTCCCTAAATCAAGTTTGAATACTATAAATTAATCTAATTCTATATTAAGTCTGTATTATCACTCACCCCCTCACCATCACCTAGGTGTAAAATACTTGTTCAAAGTTGCCTTTGTAAATAAATAAATAATTCTATAAATTAAATTAATTCAATTTATCGTGAAAGGCATTTCAGCAACACAATTTAAATAATACAGGAAAGTGTAACTTACAAAAGTATATTACATACTGTAATATGAAGAAAATGATTAAAGCACTCAAATTTCTAATTTATTATTATTATTATTATTATTATTATTATTATTATTATTCACAGAACCATTCTCACATTTTATTACACAAAAACGTTGTTGTATAGCTTCATTTTTGTTTCTCTAATTTAATTTTAAATTTATACCTAATCGAGTTTGTTTTTATGATTTTTTTACAACACAGTTTTCTTAATAGATATTTGTTGATCCTTGACGAACTGCGAGTAGAGTAGAAAATATTTTTACACATAGATTACAAACAGAACTATTTAAAAGAAACAAGAATTCTGAAATGTTTTTTTTTACTTGAGGCAGAACATGTTTGCGGGTGGAATACCCATCAAGGCTATTAAAAATGTAAATGCGATTTTGTTCAATGTGAATTTGTATTATTTTGAGGATAATAAATTGAAATTGAATTGAAAAAAAAAAGGCACTGAGGATGTGCGCCCGGCCTGAAAACATGTTCTTCCTCAAATAAGAATGAAAAATTTTAATTTATTTATTATAAATAGTTTTGCATGCCTTCTATGTGAAAATATATATACAATTTTCTTTATCCCTCAAACTCATAATTTACAACCCATAGAAATGAACCATTCTCTACTTTCTTATACTGAACAATAAATTGAACAAAATTTTTTCATACAACAAACGAAATTTTTTTATTAGCAACCAAATTTTTTAAGTTTTCTTTCCAATTTTCTTCATATCTTAAACGCATAATTCACAACTATTTACCGATAAAATTTCTTAAAAACACCCTCTATTTTCTTACTCCAAACAATTAACGAATTTTCTCCATACATTAAACGAAATTCTTCCATAAAACAGACAAAATTTCTTTCAAGCAACCAACTTTTTTATAACAAACAAGATTTCCCTGTAAAACAAACTAAACAACCAAATACGGTAATTCACAATCTGTCATGAAAATAAAATTGTTACACCTCTCTCCTTCCAATAACTAAATTTTCCTATACAATAAAAGCATAACACTACCGAAAAAAATTGTTACACCACCCTCAGTTCAAAA